>LUCH01001396.1:6030-54354 GCA_013368495.1 Paragonimus heterotremus
ACGATCACTGCGATACCACTGGAACCCATGCGCCCAATCCCCCAAATCTATTTCTTCTTTGAGCCATGTTTCTGTGAGCAAGCAAATATCTACGGAGTGGATTGCTGTTTGCAGCTCGTATCTCTTATTAAGCAGGCTGCACACATTGGCCAGTATGCATTTCAGCCCCGGCGATCTTGCCTTCTGCCTGCTCCGTATTTCGATGGCATCTAATCCCTCGGAGGAAACCTCCGCGCTCGAAGCGTAGTCCCAACAGGCATCATCCTAAAGAACTTGGTGGGGTTTCGAAACAAACCACATATTTCCGGTAAAATTCGGAAATATGATAACTAGTTAGTTCTATCTTAGTCTGGGACCAACGGCAGCAACCAAGGAGAGAAACGAAAGAAGCGGGAGGTGGAGTAAAGCCCACTCGGCGACGCCCAAACGCGCGCCAAGCGAAAGTGCGTGGAACCTCCGAGTGTGTTAAACAACGCTCGAAGAGTTTCGAGCTAAACGACCTTGAAGACTGAAATAATAAATAAGTCGTTAAGGAAAGAGCAGACACTCACTGCGTGCAATTAGTTACACGACTGAAGAAGGTGGCACTAAGTTCATTTCAGGCCTCCCATAGCAGGCGTACACAAAATCATGAGTACAGAACAGACAAGCGGAAAAACCTCGTTGCACCCGGGATCCTTAGAGAAGCCACACGATCGCTGGTTACTACATTCTTGGTTCAAAGTCACTGGCTTTCTCAGCAGTACATTGCGTGTATAAGCTGTACATATAACTTACTCTGCGGAGCTATGTTTGAATTAATCTATCCAATCTAGTGAATTCTTGCATATCACGTGATATTTAAGGTTGTTTTATTCTGTATTTTAGCCGTTCGCTTAGGCTACTAACCGTCGATCAGTGAACCGTCGGTGCCCAATATTTCTGGACTGTGTCTATGGCTGCACAGGCGGACATTGACCGTAGGCTCACTTTTTGTGACAGTCTTTCTTTTCAGACATTACAAGCCAAACTGAAGCACAGACTCATTTTGCATGGAGGTCTCCGTTTGACTCGGTAAGTACTGATTATGAAAAAAGAGTGTAGAGATCCGTCAGTTGGTTTCCTCCAAGTTATCCGTTTTGTCTCATAATGATGATCTAGTCAACTGCTAACTGAGAAGCTTGGTATGGTTTTCTCGAACTGTCGTCACTGATGTTGCGAAAAGTGAAATTTTCATGCGACAGTAATGAACTTACCCAGTTCGTATTTTCACCTTTGTTAACTGAACACGATTGTCATTGGGGTTTGAATCCTGCCGCTGTGTTACTATCTCACGATACTTACAATGAAACTCATAGTCTTTGGCCGAGTTTATCATCTTTTAGATTCATTCAAAGGAGGTGGTCGAACCACACTCAAAATCGGATACTGCAACTATGCATTCATTCTTTTTAGTCTACTTTATGAAGATCTCTTGTGGTGAGACAACTTCAATGAGTTGTAGGTTCGTAATAATCAGATTTGTTTAGTGATTCCGTCCACAGTCTGAGGACTGTGGATTAATATCTCGTTTTGATTGCGTATAGCCGGTTATTTCTATCATATACGTTAAATACTTTTAGAGTTGATTCGAGGGTGAGCAGTGAAGGACGTTCTTGACATGCATTTGTAATCAGACTACCGGGTGGAGTTTATTTTGGACCAAGTTTGTGTTAGACCTCAGTTTCAAGGAGGAAGCTTCGACATAAGAAAGACTTGTACTTTGGGTTTTGCTGTTGCATTTTTCGACCAACACACATGTTTTCACTTTCTGTTAATTGGAAATACCCTGAGTATACAGCAACACGTCCAAAATGAACAACAGTTCAGCCTTTAAAGCCCCATAATGTTATCAACGTAGTTGATATCCTCTTGGTAACTGTGTAGAATTTAAGTCTCAATGCGACTTGATACACTACTTTCAGAGTTGCTTCTGATAGATTGTTTACGTTGACCTTGCGTTCGAACTACAGTCAGTGTGGTTCTATACCGTTACTTTGACCAATCTTCCAAATGTTAACAGTAATTGGAAACTTACTAATAGTAAAAACTGGAAGTCTCCTGGTGTCCCCAGGTTTCAGGGACTACAACGCTGTGTAGCCATGCAGTGCATTTCATTCAATTACCAGTGAGTCTCTTTCATCCTAATGATGAGCACCCCGAATACTGTAAACTGACTGAACCACCAAATGCGATCTAGTCTCACAACTATTGGCTTCTTATTTTGAAAGACGACTCCGGAGTTCGTTTCACTCAGGTCGTTGACTGGCGGAAGGTTTGAGCCATAGCTAAATTACCCAAACTTTCCATAGATTTGGAATTTATTGCGACCCCTTGCTCAACACTCCCCAGATATCTAGTAGAAAGCTTGCTTTATATTATTGGCTGTCTAACAAGATATTAAGCAACGTAAAATCCAACACTATCTACGACGTTATGTCGGGAAACAAGCTTAGACTGCTGATCTATTCATTTGACCGCCCTAGGTCCCAACTCGCCCTGAGACCACATTTAAAAAGCATTGAGGAAAGTGGTTGAGGATGCTTGTGGTGCGAAGATTTGCAGATATAGTAAACGCTAAATTTCAGAAATGTCCCTAGAGCCACCAAATGCTAGGCGAAAATCTCTGCTGATGGTTAGTTTAACAGTTTTTCGGGAAATGTGAAAAAGGCCCTCAAGCTTTGCCTGTTCACGAACAAGTTAACTTGGCCAACTGAAAAAAGTGATGAAGTGAAAACCAATTTTAGCTGGGGGAATAATGATAAGTCGTTTCAACTTATTCGGCCTGTCTATCTTAGGAGGTTAAGCATCAGTGGAAGTGTTAACGAGGTGGATGATGGCCTACTCACAATTAGTGAAATAGGTCAGTTCGTTGTGTCAAACGATTTGACGAATAGCTCCTCTGGCTCCCTAGTTCAATTCCATTGCCTCCTCACTTATGTGATTATACTCTTTCCCTTTGTTATCTTCTTTCAGCAATATACTCGTAGTTTGCACTGATGCTTATTCGTTGCTCAACAATAAACATAAGATTGAGCTCTAGCCACGAATGAAAAAGAGAGAGAGCCTGAAAAAGTAACTATATCTGTATTGAAACATTTGATATCAAGGTGTCTGCATATTGGAAACAAACAGCCTAGCCACATATAGAGTAAGACATCATCAGAAAAACAGATTTTTACGGCCTTCACTGTCACACACCCGATCACACAGCAAAAGCACTTACACTACTGAGTAAAAATAGCTGCCGTCTCACCCAAAGTCTTCAACCACCGACTCTGTGAGTCGCAAATTCCCCCAGCCCGGGAGGCAAACCAGACCAACAGTTGCCAGCCCTTTGATGAACGAATTCATTCCTCTACTCTAAACTATCATCTGTTTACTGTGCACCTCGCGCTCCTGACAGTTGTATTATGCACGCTATCCTCATACTTTACAGAAATACCAATCTGTCACCAGAACCCTGCTAGATTGGCGACTGCCACCCTATCCTTTGACACACGAGCTTCAATTTCATCTCGTTTATCTCAATCGCTGCTGATGTTGCTTCTTAGGTAAATGAGCCGGTCAACCATCACCACAAGTTCACCACTCAGCATTAAATCTACCCAATCATAACAACCCTCCTGGGACACTGTACTTTGAATTTGCAAAGTGCATTCCGAAGTACCTTGCCGAGTGCTAAATAGCATCTACTATTGTGTATACGATTTGAAAGTTTTTAACCAACAGCGCATTATCGTCTGCAAAACCGAGGTCAATCGGCCTCCTACCTGTTAGGAGGTCAACGCCCGCACCTTGTGAGTGTCGCAGACTATCCCCCACTTTTTCACCCACGACAAAACTGAACAAAAGTAGTGAAAGTGGATAACCTTGACGTACGCTGTTTTTGGTGATGAAACTTTTGGGCGGTTCACTGTAAACCCTAACCTGAGCTGAAGTATGGTAGTGAAACGCCAATAGTCTGTTCATTTTCTTTTTAGGTACTTTTGCGTCTAAGTGACCAAAAGTATAGAACGACCCACTGAATCTAACACATCTTTATAACCGAGAAGTACGGTCATTACTGGCCGGCGGCACACATGGCGCTGTTCCAGAATTTGACGAATAGTAAAATTTGTTCTATATATTTTCGTCCAGAACATTATTACCTGTCCTGTGCTAATTCTTGTATCTCGAGCCTCGTTGATTGAACGACGTGCAATGAAAACGTGAACCCTAGTAGAGACTGGCATCAAGCTAATCCCCTCATGACTTCCCCCGAACTTTGTAACTACTTTCTTCCATATGGGAACAACTATCGGGAGTGTCCAGCAGTTAGATATGTTCTACGTCGTCCATAAGTTGAAACAACTTTGTCAGGACCTCTACCACCTTTTTCTGAGATACACGGGCACGAGACCATCTGGGTTAACGGCTCTATTGCTTCTGAGGGCCGATATGCCATTGTGGACCTCAGTTTTAGTGAGTGGTTCTAAATTTAACGACCCGACTAGCACGTTGCATGCTTGTGTCGGTAACACAACAAAGCAAGAGGCCAGCTAGAATGGTCATCTAAGTGGTTTCCCCAGCGGCCTAACCTTCTTAACTTGTTATTAATAGGTGCAGAATCTGTTTCTTTATCAGTTTCATTGGCAAACTTATGCCATCGACAATATTGCTGATAAACTTGAAGGGTCTGGTAACATCATATATAGCAGAAGCGATGCCGATCTCAGCAGCTCTTACTTCGATAAGCCTCCCAGTTCATAATTAGATTACGCCTGAGTTTCTCATTGATAGTCCTCTAAAACTTGAGATGTGACTTGCTGTAAAGGATATTCCGTCTGACATCCAACAAACCTATGGACCCCCTTGAGATTCATTGCTAGTTTTTGATCTACAAATCGCTGTTGTGTATACTGTAGTACCTGCTGAGTGTATGGCATTTGGAATGTAAGTCCAGCGACTGTTGACAGTTTCGGGGTTATAGCCATTAAGCTCAAATTATGAGATAGTTTGCTTTGTTCCCGTCTTGACCAGCTTCACGGCATTAGGCTGTTATGGTCGGTGTGGTTGTTGTCCATAGAAAGTAAGAAGTAACCAACAAAGAACTAGCACGGGGTCTGGTTATTTGTTCCAGTAAGAACAGAAACCCCGAACGCGACCATATCATTTGTAACTAACAGCTGCGTAACATCTCTGAGACCAGATCTAATTCGGATAAGGATAGTGCCGTGTGTAACGACGAACCGCCTGACGTTGTGCCTCTTGATACTGACTAAAAGTAACCAGCACTGATTGTACAAGCCTGATCGGTTACTCGCTTGACCACCGATTGTACCTTGTTTGTGTTTCATTGGTCGGGTGAGTAGATTGCATCTCCGCTTATTTTGTTTAGTCACGTCACGTAATCTGAAAGTTGTTTGTACATTATTATAATCATTTCTTTTTTAATATAAGACAACTTCGAGTTCTTTTGCTTTGTGTTATCTTTGTCTGTACACGATTTGCAAGAAATGTTCTGTCGTGTACGTTGTGGCGACAACTCTCCCTTGTACTCCTTTCTTGTCTATTCCAGACTAACCCAGATTTATACTTCCGGGATGGAAAGCGTCGAATTGATTTTGTGTTGGTCTACAGTCGTTACGACGGCACTGACAACCGTAACGAGATTGCACGCAAGCGACAGACGTTTCTCGAGGCCTTAGCAGGAGAAAACATCGAGATTGAGGTGTGTTATCTTGTCCAATCATTTTGTTCGAAGAATTGTTCCTAACTAGCTGTGATGCTTAGTATGCTTGTATTAACGTATATTTGTGTAAGTGGTTTGCGTTTACGTGCGTTATATCCTTGTGTCGAAGTCTTCTGCAGTTGAATGCAAAAGTTTGACGATTTCGATTCTGCCCATGTCCATATTATTTCGACATACTCTGAGTGTGTGTTTTGTGCTCGTTAAATGTGATCCAATGAAGCATTGGCTTATTAAGTTCTGCGCTCGTTCGCATCAACCATCCAGGTTGGCTGATTGAAAATCCTGATTCCTCCATCTAATCCACAGGTTATTTTGACTCAGGTCTTCAGCCATCCATCTCTCGAACCGTGCGTCTACGCGTTCATTATTATTATTATCATTGTACGTTAACTAGGGACAAAGCACGACATTGTGTGTTAATTTTTGAAATCACACATGATAGTAAAGTATTTGGTATGTGCGATGTACAATGTCATGTTGCGATCGGATTTTGAAAGAACTGGAGTGCTTAGTTTTGAACTGGGTAAATTATTCTATGGGGTTCTTTAAATTGCCAAGCCGTTTAGGACTTGTTGCAGATTCCCTTATCATATATATTTCATAGGATGCACGTATGATTTCTCTAAAATGGTGGCATGTTGCGAAGTAGCGAGCAGTATTTCGTAAACTGCAGGTAATGAAAAGGTCACTGTAGACATTGTATTCACTTAATCTGAATTCAACAATACATATTCGCAACAGGTTGGCATGTTTTATTCACTATGGGCGAATCGTCAGACAGTTGCTTCTTAACTGGGATGAGATGCTCGAATTTTACACCCATCATCTGGATGGTGACCTGAAGCGGACAGTTGAAACAGTTGCTATAGTCACCGGTTGTATACCGCAACGCTACTAAGTGCTATTCGTCTCACTTCAAATATCATACTTTCGAAGCGAGACGTTTTTGTTTGACGTCTTATATATGTGTACAAGTAACCCACCTGCTTGGTTCTCCGGCGACATTCCAAGTGATCGTCTAAAGTAGTTAGGATTAGTTACTGGTACGTTAACTATCCCACTGGTTAAATGGTCACAGCCCATAGCATACCCATTTTTCTCTGGTGATGACCATAACAGGTGACATAAATTCTCTTTCAGTACTCAGTCTCATATGAATATCTTACCGTGGCATGTCTTCATTGTATTTGTACTCATAAGCAGACCTAGTAGGATGGAACCTAATGAATCCACAAATATGTGAAGCCAGTCGGGTGCACACAAATGGCTGACGTTACACTTAACTGCCAAACCACCACGAGAAGAAGAACAGACTGCAGAGTGAAGATGAAGAGGACCTAGTAAATGAAGACCGTATTTTTGAACTCATGCGTTCAGCTTCAAGATGATTTTAATTTCAATCTAACAGTCGCATAACAACAGACAATAATATGACATTTGTAAGGTCTTCATTTTCCCCGCCGCAATGACCTGACTTTAAGGACCATCTAGTCAAGCAGCGATAACACTAATACTACTGAACCTGATTAAATGCTGCCTCCACGAGAGAGGCTCTGTGGATCATTAGGACCCCAGCTTATGAGGAACGAACCAGGCATACTGCGAAGTGTCGGTTCAAAAGTAAGCATCGAATGCTAGTTCATCACAACCCTTCGTTTTAAGGCAGCGAAGTATAGAAGTCCTGTTATATAGTCTTATATTGTTCACACTATGCGTTACACAAATTCATATTAGAACGCGCCTTTCTAGCAACAAGACAGCATGATACGAAACATGTTGTCAACAACCACGTTTCTAGCTTCAAATAAGCAATTCACTTCATTGATGCACTACCTGGGTGAAAGGGAGTGAATCTACCACCCTTGGTTCGGTACTTTCAAGTTTCTGTTCCTGAAGTTCACTTTCCAACATCATTTGACTACAGCAATTACAAAAAACTGCAAGTAGTGTTGATGAAGAGAGCTTATCACGAACTCAAATTTCCCACGTTAGCTTCACAGAGTTTATGTGAGTAAAGTATCAGGAATGGTGGTGCAGTTGGAGTGATTCGAAGTAGAACGGAGTGATCAACAGACAGTGTGGTAGGCGAATTTCCGTAAAAAGCATAGATACGTTTACAAACACGGCAACTTAAGATGATGAAAGCAGCAAATTTTTAAGAGGTTGTTAAAACCGGACATCATAAACACGCAGATATATTAACATCGTTCACAATAACGTACGGAAGGATTTCGGCCTAGATCACCTGATCTATACAATACAGTTCTTTTCGTGCTTGGCAATGGCAGAAGCACCAACGTTTTAATGGCCAATATATTATTCAAACGGTACCTTTGTCTCTTCGGTCATGCCGCAGTTTCTGGTGAACTTATCTGATGCTCTACTGAACAGTTCGACAAAAAATACCCTCCCGTTCTTGATTTGGCACAGTTACTTTTACGAAAGGAACTTTGGCATTCTTAAAACACTCGTCAAACTGAGAGCAGCTAACAGTAAAACTGAATGGCGTGTCATATTCGTGGACATTTAACTATTGATTTTTATTAGAAATCTCTTGCTTACTGTGCCAGTATGTTAGGTCATTATGTTGTTTGTCTACCTGATGGATTGTCTGTTTCATTGGTCGTGCCTAGTTCTCGAGCCACTTGATTCCACGTGTCCCCCTCCACAAACCCTAACGTTGTTCTTGCATAATTTTATACGGTCTACACAGATGGTGACCTAGTTCCAGTTTTTGACTGCTGTCCATTTTCTCCTAAAGGTTGAAGATAGTTATGGCCAGTTGCTGGGTTACACGGCCACATCCCCGCCGGAGCCGTCTATCCAGCCAGTTATGCATGGGAGTCTACAAGCAACTCAACCTCCCACAGAACAACTTTACCCTACCTTACCAAAAATTCCTCAAGCTACACAACACGAATCCGGTACAAAACCACCTTCTTCTATGGATCGATACCGTCTTCAGGCTTTGAAAGATTCGGAATCGATCCTTGGATCCGATGATTTAGTTTTTGTTAAACTCTACGCTCCCTGGATTACAATGTGCAGATACGCCGAGATGTTCTGCTTCCGGAAACCACTCAAGATGGTATGTATGGGAATGAATGTACTTTTGAGGAGGAGCTGTTTTTAAGCCCAACCTGTTTTTATTTCCTTCATTTTATGTATTCATTGTATGACAGCTAAACACCAGGTTTAATTTTTGCTGTGTTGGTCTTTGACGATTGATGACGATTATCGCCGTTGCGTGTGTGACACATCGCATCTCATCTGTAAGAACTATATCAACAATTCAGCCAATACTCATGGATACGGGGTTCATTTAGTACAATTCTCTCGAGTCAAGTCTGGACGACCTAATAAAACTTAGTTCTTATCTAGTCTGCTGCGTGATTGAGACCGACGGCATGATTGCATCGGCGAGCACTGCCGTTTCACTGCTCATGTTATACGAACAACATCAGTCTGTGCCAGTTGACGACTACTCATATGCGATAATAAAACATCTCTGTGCATGTACGAATCTTCACTACGCACGTTTTGCTGATCCAACAATACTTTTTTTGGGTATTTTTTTCCTCAGTTGTTTTCCTGCATAGTCATTTGTTGTTGGTCTGAGAAATGCGATCTTACATCCCCGACGTCTAAAATCAAATAATCAATAACAACGTGCTTGCACCTTGCGAACGAAACACCGAAAAGATGAATCCTACGAGACTTGGAGCTTTCTTTGTCTCACTCAGCCGATTGTCCTTGCTCCACTTATAACGCAGACACTATGGTGATGTTCAGGCCGCCGAACTTGTTAACGTGCTGTCCCATCTCGTTTCCAACTGTGAACTGTTCGAGCAACTTGTTTCCTATTCTGGAAGGGGAGCGCGATCCTCAGTGACTAAGTCAATGATAATTGTTCCAGTTTGTTTACCCGAAGTCATTTTACTGCCAATCAGCTGCGTTTTATTGCTTCTCTATTTATGCACTTCCTCTCATTTACATGCCTAGTTGTCCGTAATACACACCATTTTTCCTAAATTTTCATGTGACATTAACAGTATGCACACCAGTCCAGAGTGAGTCAGCTCCATCTGTATCCTTCCGGAGACAATGGGAACAATGTCTTTACACTGTTACGAACTGTTACTCGTGAATACTTAGAAATGCATTAAGTTTGGGTGAGCAAGTTTGCCGTGCTTACACTGTTGTAGACAGTTTTGTACATTAAACTGTTTCGATGGTTATCCGTTTCCGCGTAAACAGGCATTTCTTAGCCCTCACTTTTCCAGAATTACGCCAACTTGTTTTCCATTCATGACGGTTCCATCGGGTTTTTTCCCTCAGTTAAAACCAACTGCACTATAGACCATTTTGAAGATAATTCACAGTCATTGAAATGATAGTCTATTGTAGACTCGAGTTATTTTTTTACATGAACGACAGTTTCTGCATTATCAGCGGGTCTGAAAATTATGGTTTCTTATCTTCCTAGGATTACAAGCGAGGCTAAGTACTGCCTTGTTGCTAGGTTTGTGATTACCGAGTTTCGAGTAAAGTATTGATAGCAAGGGTGAACTAAATTGGTTCTAAACATTTCAAAGTTGAGATCTGATAATGGCTGAAGTTGACCTCTTAGTTGGCCAAAAGAGTTCTCAAGCTGAGTATTTTTACTCACATTATTCGAGTTTTCACCTACGATTGTAAAAGTTTGGTCTTAGTGGTGTTACATCAATAGTAGCCTTATCCTGTGTTAAAGGAGTAGACATAAACAGTTAGGTTTAGAAGTACAGTTTGAGAGATTTTGTTACCAACTGTACGGTCTTTGATCATCATCAAATTTCATAGTGGCAGCGTTTTTGCTATTTCCATTTTATTCAAATTTCCTAAGCCAATCACTAGACGGAATCTGCTTTATTTCTCTCTTTCTCTCGGTGTTCTCATGACTGCTGATGAATTACTCAGAATACGTTTGACCACATTCTGATAGTTCATATTTTGTGAACCAACATCCTGTCGCTTTGTCCGTGATCATCTCTGACGAAATCTTGTTAATCGAAGTAATTAACGCGAGTTTTCTCTGTAGCCCTGATTGAATACGCTATGTGCTCTTGAATTATGCTGATTTTAGACCTTGTTTGGCATTTTATTCCACTCACATCCTCAAAATTTCAGTTGGTCGCCTCAATTGATGAACGCTATCACCAGTGTGAATTTACACAATCATACTGCTTAGAACAAACCAACCGAACTCTTCCGCTTCTACTAGGTGTAAAAGCGCCCCGCGCTACTGAGGACGTACCTTATTTCGAAAAGTGCGTTTTCTTTACAAAACGCAAGCTTAGGGTGTTGCAGTTATGATTCTCCGAAACAAATTTTTATATAAATGGCTGTCCACAGCCATTTGTCTTTTTTAAATTTCTTTTTAGTGTATTCCAAGCTTCCACTTTACCGCCAAAACCTTTAAAAGAATTTTAAGCTTAATTTCTTTGTAGTTTATCGTTATTGTTAAGCATAGTAAATGGCATTGTTGACTAAAGCTACATCATGTACTTCCTCTGTACTCTAATGTCTTCGTCGCCTTACCGCACTGTTTTCTGGCGTAAGATGTTCTGAGACCAGTTTTGATTATCGGAGTGATTCACATTTCGCTCTTCGTGAATTGAAAACAACTTCAGGTGATTCCGTGTTTGTTGATAACTTTCTAGGAACCCTTGCTTAAGACTGTTCTGATTCAAGGTTAAATTACCGCCTCAATAATTGGTACTTCCTCCAAAACAAGTAGTCTTGTTTGTGCCTGTACACACGTAAGTAGAAGAGCTATCGCATTAGCCGTCCTGTGACTGGTCGATTTTTGCTGAGTGGGTTTAATTCTGAAAGGATGATGTAAGTCTAAAAACGTGGATTATTCCAGTGCGCACCTAAGAGCTCCCAAAAACCACCCATACACGCCTTTTGCTATGCTCATCCTCTAAGCTGATTTTGTACCGGACTGTGTTAAAGACCAGTTCACCCGAGTGGTAAGGTTGCTGACTAGCCTTGATGTGCTCACGCACGACGTTCACACTTTAAAAAGCACCCTTCAGGTAAGAGTTAAATATCTGTAGCTTTCTAACGGTTAGGAAATCAAGATGAGAGCAGGTCTTCCGCAGAGTAGAGGTGTCTTTTCTTGAAGATGAAGCTGTTCTAATGGTCAAGCCCCGTGTGCCAGTATACGTTACTCACAGCTAGTGAAGGATTTGGTTGATATGACTTGGACATTTACATTTTATCGCGGACCTCTAATTTCGACAGGCTTTCTAGTCTCTAATTACCAAATGAAACACTAAGCTCGAATTATTCCCTCATTGGAACCCGATAGTGTTACCTGTTCTGGTTACCACCGGAATTCGGACTCTGACTCACGTTCCAGCGAGACACCCATGTTTTCCACTGTGCCGATGACCTTACTTCAGTCAACACCAAGTTATCACTACTGACGAGTTGTAACAAGAACGTAATTCGAGTCTGGTACTTATTTTTGAAAGAGACGGGTTGGAAGTCTATGTGAATGCGAAGGCTGCAATCATTTGTGAGTAATATTCAGCGTATACACGTATTGGTAGTATTCGTGGAAAGCAATCTATTGATCACAGCCCGAAGAAACACGAGTTCCGAATGAGATCCATCATGACAACCTCATTTCTTGTCAAAACAATTAGGGGAAGTCGTGCTCTCACGAGCTGTGCTCAGTAGCAGGACGTGATAATTATTAACATATCTGTTGATCTGTTTTGCCTAATGTGTACTGTTTAGTTCTTAATAATAGTTTGAGAAATGATAACCCCTGGTTTTTCCATTTGCATTACTTTGGGTTTTGTTAGACAGTATTTTGTAAATTCCACCTACAAGAAAGTTGTCTATTTTTAACTCATGCTGTGATCAAAATTAATTGACCGGTGGTTTTCATTTCCGGTTTTATAGATCAGTATGTACAGCTCGTTTCCATTTGTTGACCTTATTCTTATTCTTTTCCACTTCGACTCATTGTGACATGTGTGTACGTGTACAAACTTATATACACCCCGTTTATCAACTGAACTTTTGTCATTTTTGTTTGTTTGAATTCATCCCCCCCTTAAGTTGTTCACTGGATGTCTTCTTACTCCGGTTTCTCCCTCACTTTTTTTCGTGAGTATAGCTTGTTTTGTTACGCTTGAAGTTTTCTGTTCTATTGGTGTTGTCGTTGTTGTAGCTTTTGTGGTTGACACACACAGTCGTATTTGTTCATGTTTTCTTGGTTGTTATGGAAGTATAATCTTTACTGATATCACCATATAATCGTCATCTTCATCTTTTACAAAAATGAGGGCTGTTATGTTTTGTGGTTAATCGCCGGTGGTCAAAAAGTTCTCACAGTCGAAATCACATTGTCAATGCTCGTGCGGTTTTCAGTCCATTTTTCATTGGATTAGAAACTGTGTGCAACAGTAATGCGCCTAATGTTATTTAAATTTGGGATCAAATTAGGTATCCGTGTATTTTAGCCTCGGTTCAAAAATTACTGAAGCCCGTATCCATGTGACATTTTTCATTGGTTTTCTGCTTCTGTCCGCTGTATTCCCCTAAATTACAAATCACTTGTTGATCATAACACGAGTTTTGGTGCTGACCGATTTTCATGCTACTTTACTGAAATTCTCATCCCCGTTTCATCTAACAGTGTGGCAGTGACCAAGACTATTCGTGGAGCTGTCCCTATGTGTATGATTGGTCAAGATGAGAAAATAGTAGCTGATGTGTAAATCAATTTGAAGGTTATAATGGTCTTTTCTTTATTCAGTCAGCCTGCACTTTGCGGCTACATCTTATGTGGTTCCGCTGTTCGCCTTTTTCAAGATCGGAACCGTCTGTTTGTTTTAGGTATAGGCTGTGCGAAGTTTGATGTCAGCCACGTTTGATTAGTTGAAAAACAAAACGTAGACCGTGCAACAACGTTTAACTTACGAAAGTAATCATGAGTTTGCACAGAGTGGAGAGTTAGTTGTGGGTTTTTTATCCGTTCGGAAATAAAATCTGTCGGATGGTTTGTAAACGTAACGAAAATCTGAATGAAGACGAGCAAGGGACAATGTGGAGAACACCTTTATCACTTTAACACATTAACTCCACATGCTGATATGTTCATATTTGATGACTTGTAAATGTACTAAGAAAGTGACCAGGCAAGTGTATTTCACGTAATTGGCGATTGTGCCTTTCATCGTCTGTGCAGACCTGGTAGTTTATTATAATTTGATCATCATTTAGCTTGTATTAGTCTTAGTTTGTTGATCAACCATAGTTTTCAGGCTCATCAGTTGGTTGGTAAATCGCATTTGTTCATCGAAAACTTAAATCTAAATACAGTTGCGAAGGTCACATTACCATGAATCTCTTTTTTTCTGAAACCCATACGTTTCTCTTAATCAAGCATTTTCCTAAAGACGTACCGTAGATGTTACAGAGGTGAATTGAATGATTTCGGATCATTTAAGTATTTAAGCCCTAGGTACACCAAGGTTTACTAGACAGTTTAAGTCTGACATAAGATATGAGAAAGATAACACTTCTGAGTATCTCAAAAAAATCGGTTGATGGTCGATTGGTACGAGCATTCAGGTAGTTGATTTAAATGAAACTTGTGCCTTCCAGTGGCAAGGCATTTCCTGGTCGTGAAGATCGCTCAGTCCGCATTTCTTTTATGGCAGTTCAATAGACGTTACGTAAAAACAATAAATTAGTTGTCTACTGTCTCGTAACTAGCGCATGTTATATTCCACTTCTATTTCTCACAAACCCAACAGTCCCTGTATTCGAACACAGCTTTGTGTACAGATAAACCTTTCGACTCGAGCACTTCACAGGGAAACATTATAATGTTTGTTCTCCTTTACGAGTCGAGGGTGATAGTTTGATGTTCAGTTTAGGCTCTTGCACGATCGTATTTGGCACACTAGAGGGAATGTTACAGACATAACTTCCGTCAATATTGTCTTCTACTTGTTAGGGCTAGAATGTTTACTCTGGCAAGACTGGTGAGGATTCCCCGTTCGACCTAATGGACAACGTGAACACTATTCGGTGCTTACATATGACGATTCATCCGTGCTTATTTTGTGATCATTGGGTAATGTCTAATTTGTTCACCTCTTGATGGTGAGAATTCAAGTACAAATTACGATCCGGACCATGATCCGTACTATTGATGTGCTCTAAGTAAGCTAGCCGTAAGATTTATCTGAATGAAAATCCGCGTGTACATTTGATCAGTGCTTGATTAGTGGCAAGCGACAGTTCCCAAATCTAAATAAGGTATATTTGCTACCACAAATCTATACAGTTGGCTTGTTTGTGTTCTACTTCGTCTGTTTCATTATATTCATAATTCCTATTACTTAACCATTCTCTCACGAACTTCACATTCTTCCTTGTTCGTTTAAATGTATTTTGCACATTTTCTCACAACGAATCGATGGGCGCGGTGGCTGATCCCCTCTGCCCGCTGATTCGTCGATCGCCGCATGATCTTTCTCTTCGATCACTTTTTTCGGATCTTGCATGTATATACTGTCACAGCAGTATATACAGTCTACACTGCGGTTGTCTGCTGTTTGTCCATTACAGTCACGAAGTGCGTGTTGGTTGACGTTACTGTGTTGACTTTTTTCCTACTTCAACACCGGTTTCTACAGCCATCTCGTACGCCTGCCTTATTTGGGTAGTGCGTTGAACTTCGACTCCTGTGTTGGAAAATCGCTTCAGCTTGTGAGTCTAGCTACTTTAAACAATCTATAATCGACGCCAAGCCAACCAAGTCGGATCATTTGGCCAACTGAGTACAAATGTAAAATTTCTGAGCTTCTGCACTGGCTTCGTAGCTCAACTGGTAGGACACTTGTATCGTGTAGGCTTACTGATTCTTTTGCTAGTTCGAATCCAGCCAAAGTCCATATTTTTATCAATCGGGTCTTTTCTAAATCTTGATTGTCGGTTCACTGGTATGATGCAGACGTCAACCGTATAGTGCATTGTTCCTACGTGTTCCTTCTACGATTGGCATTCGGTTGGCGGCATCCGAAACGGATTAGCCTGTTACAGTGACGGAAGCCAAAGGACGCCTGCGCTTGAGGCCATCACCCCAAGTGGCTTGCGATGCACCACTTGCGGTTCAAATCACACACCATGTATCCGGTGTAAACTCGAAGGAATAAGACCAGTAGGTACGACTGGCATACACACACGCTCCATACAGACATTTACAGTAGGATTAGGTGGGGCGTATCCAGCTAATGGTTACAGTTATTCTATGCACTCCTTAACGTCAACGTTTTCCACAATGTTCATATGTGGTTTGCGTGAGATTACCTGTTGACTAATCGTCGTTTAAACTCGTTCATCTTCTTGTTTGTTACAAAAACTATCGCGCGAGATGCTAGGAATTGTGCTAATTCCAGATATGCGCGGAAGCTGGTGTAAGAAGATTTGAAGCTGTGTACCTTGTTGGAAAATCAACAGTTTTTTAATGCTTGATAAAGCGGGTTGGATTGGTCAGGTGGAAGCATGAGTGTCAGTTTACTACAAGCGTTATCATGATGGGGTTTACTTGATAAGCTATTAGTTAACGTTAGCTCTCTAAATTTAGCGAGTTACTTAGTTGTAAGCGGTATGTATCAGTAAAGCTCTCAGGTGTGTCATGGAGGTCCCGGACGGTGGGTAATGTTCCTTTGTTGTTTCTGTCTCCATATGTGTTTTTGTTCGGCTCAGTCCGACAGGCTTTTCTTCCGAATCGTTTTATCTGTTGGGTTCCATGGTCATTCACCTTTATGTTCCTCACAGTGTTTATTTGTGTAGTTTATTATAAATCAGAAGTTTATAGAGAACCGTTAATAACTTTCCTACTTATTTGTTTGTTCATCATCTCTGTTTTCTGTGAAGCTATAAGTGATAACAATTTTTCGGACAATGACTGTCCGATTTACGCTTGAGTAAACACGTCACCTGTTTGTTGTTGCTTTATCGACTGGTTCACTTCGACAGTTTGACTCGTTTGAAAGTTCATTTGAAAATCCGTCACTTTACTTTACGGTTGCTCCGTTTGCTATCACGCTTCTATCAACCTACCCATTTTCTGTTCCTTTTTCAGCTGGAACCCGAACGTCGATCAGAGACTATTAAGAGCCCATGTTGTCAATGCTGTGATGTGACCGATAAAGCCATTCCTCCATTACGCACCACGCTTACTTGGCCGTTTAACAAACAGCGACCCTACTTGTAGGTAACAGTATTTCCAGACACCCGTTGTACTTTTTAACCATTATCTAATTCACTGGTTATCCTGAAATAAGACCACAATGGGACGCGAATTATGTGAAACCTTGTTTCTAATCGTCCTTTCACTGCTGTGTGTTGCCCTAACCTTACTCAAAATTGCGGATGTCCTCTAGCTAGAGCCGTCTCAAACTGTCTGTTCTTGTGTTTGTCTAGTAACGCATGGTTACGAGACAACAACGGAGCTGTATACACTTGTCGCCACAACCGATGTCTCTAATATCCCTAAATACTGTTGTATCCGTGCCCTTCTTTTTTACTCTGTTCTCATATAGGTTTTTCTTTCCTTCCATTTTATTTTCGTTCTCCTTTGCGGTTGTGTGGCAGTTAATCATCAGTGCGAACCACTGATGTATTGCTGTCTATGACAATGATGATGTTGACTGTGGTTTGGAACCGTGCACTTGACATCAGGTTTTTTACTGATCAAACAATGAGGTAAACACCAGTAGATCTTAAGAGTCTTGTTCCTGTTAAGTTCCTGCTCCCGGCATGCCTACTGAACAGTTGGGTAGCTCATCGCAGAGGCAGAGAACATTGTGCATGCTAATCTGGAATTCGATATAATATGGATGATCCTGAAGTTCAAAGACTATATGACAATCATAATCCCGAAATGTTGCTAATTACGTTGCTTGTTTCTCTCACTGTTATTCATGCAAGCCTTCAGCTTATTCAGTATCTCACGATTTTCGGGTGACTCGAATATTTTGTCTCATGAGCTGAGTGGAAGTTGTCTACTACTTCGTTACTAGTTTACAACAGATTCTTAGATATGGTTATGAGAGTAAATATATTATTACTGTACAAAAGTATCGGCATAGACTGGGTCCCAATTCTATACCATGAAAAGTGTGCAGTTGATACCAACGAATAAGAGTAAAAACAGAGAAGAATACGCAGTGTAAAAGGATTGCAGATAATGGCGATTGGGAACGACTATCAAAATGAGCATCACAATATTTTAACCGCTGACTGTGGCTTGTGGTTATCCTCCAGTATTTCTAACTAACGATGTACCACCTTCCGGATTTTATCCGGGCTATTTAGTAGGGCCAGAGGAGCCAAAGTTGGTGGCGATTTCTTCAATCCGATAAGCACGATCATAGTTTATCATTCGTACCGTTTTTCCAGCAACACCCAGAGTGAACGAACACGGCATGGGATGTTAGACACCAGGAAGGTAGGAGTAGGACGTCCACGAACCATCTTAATACACATATTGAAACCAGTTAGTGTAAGGGAAGGCTATTTTTTTCCTTAAATCAGGCATGGCCTAGGTAATTTATGTTAACACTGAGCTATATATACATCTGACAGGCCGAAGCGCACCACGTCGTGATACTGACGCCTCCTAGACTGCCTATGCATTACCTCCAAACGGTCTGGTCTAAACCTACGATTCTATTTCACGGATGATATTCAATGCGCCCATTGGTTAGACCATCAGTACGTGAAATATAGTACATCTGGGACAAAAAGTTCAAAATCCAAACAAGAAAGACGGGTTTAAGTGAATGATATCCACGTCTACTCAGACTGTCCTGGTCAGTCCATCATAAACGCCTAAAATAACTTCTTCCACATCTACTCGCATTCCTCAGTGCATGCCCAATCCATGTTCAGCAAGGCCACGCTCATATACTCATGTTTAATTGTCCTTCTGCCCTCAGTGGAGTGAGGACATCAACCGTGATGTAATCAACTTTGACAAATCTTTGGCTTGTAGCGTTAAAGATTGACAAAAAAGTGTACTTTGGGGAGCAACATGGTTACAAAATCATAGCAGTTTCAAACTTCTCCGTGAAAGTGTTTAGTCTAAAGTAACTCCTAGCAAAGACGATTGATGCCCTATGAGGACAGGAAGGCGAAATCAGTTTGATGGTGGTAGTATTATAAGCGGGCTATTGTAGCTTCGGTACACTTGAGCATGTTGTGACGACAGTTAAGTAGCGTTATGGTTCTATCTAGGCTTCTCGTACGTAGATCCCTTCTGACAAAAATGTATTGGAGAGGGTTATGAGGCGCTACACGTTACACTGATCGTCTGGAAAGACGAGTAGCGATTCATAATATCCCGTCTTGGTGGACGATTATACTGTGGCTAATCGGTGAGGCGTCTACGACGCAGTAAATTTGTATATAGTTTACTGTATGTAACTGTAATCAAACAGTCTCGTCATATGTGGAATCAGTCAACTTATCCTTCTCCACTAGGTTGACAATGTCAATCTGACAGAACACTTAGGGCAGCCTCAGCGTTGGATCACTTACATACCTTACCTGTGGTTTCTGTGCACAGTATGAATTCAGGGCTAATTTGTTTTATACCCGTTTTCCGTTCAGCGGAATATACTAGTTTGATTCGGACAACCCTACCCTGTTACTTTTTGTTGACTGTCCGTCAAAATATTTTTAATAGCCTGTATGTTTCCGTGTTGTTTTCCAATGTATCTGAACTGATCTCTCCCTCAGGTACGAAATACCCGAGGAAAGAGATGAATTCTTCACCACGGTCGAACGATCACTGGTGTTGGATTACATCTTAAGACGTACACGATGTGTCGTTCGCAACCCGGCAACGGAGGTCGCATCAGGTAAGCTTATCCTTCGTCACTTGTGCTGCATTTTTATACGTTACGTTTCGTTTAACCTACTTTGTGCCTTGATAGCGTTTTATTTGAAGAATATGTATGTTTTAATAGCATGTTCAACCTTTGATCTCTGCTTGTTAGATTATATTATACTCCATTATGTTTCATGGGACGAGTTTATGTCTCACTCTTGTGATTTACTGAACAGGCTAACTTATTTTTTTACCATGAAATTTGCGGTCATTCACACTTTGTGATCACAATGTTAACTAACTGAATATCCGTGCACCCAGAGAGATGAAAACACGCTGTCTGTTAACTGACCGCTTGTCTCGTTACATGATGAGTGCTTCCGATCTTAATCATTTCCAGTTAATCTTTCTACCTAGTGAGTCTAAGTAAAGAGGAAGCTGTGTGGCAATGTGAATAACTGATGTATGGTTGTCTACGATGATGATGATGATGATGATGATGAGGAGGAGGAGGAGGAGGAGGAGGAGGAGGAGTATGAGGAGGTGGTGGTGGAGAACACTGGTGGAGGTGGTGCGTTATTTCAAAACTGGGATAGTATGACGTATACATAACAAACTTCGAGAAATTTTGACCGTTACCACTGCAGACGAGTAATGCGAGATGGGCTCTCCATCATATGTGTTTTCACGTCCTTTACCGATAGCAGGTAACCGCTTTTATTCATGGATAACTCGGAATACAAGAACATCCCCTTGTAACGTGAGATCAGCCGTACCGTTGTTTGCTGAAGCGATGAATCCAAACAAGACTGATGCCTTTCATGCCAAACAACGTGATGTTAACATCTCTTGGTGAATCGCTTGTACTAAGTGGTACTCACACGACCGTTGGCTTAGTGAAGGGCAGTATCTACCCCCCTCCTAACGCAGCAGCCGCCAGTTTTGGGTCTTGTTCAGACAGCCTGTCTGGTTGCTATGTTCAAACATGTTTAATACTGATAACCGTGGCTTGTCGGCTTGAACCATTTGCTTTATACTGAGCTCAAACACATGTGGCGGTAGGTATAACAAAACTCCTGAACCAAGGTGTTATGCTTTTGTCTTGATGGGCTGAGTGTTGACAACTAACAGACCGAAACGCAGCATGAACGAACAAGACGTGGAAAGCCAGACCGGCCAAGTTGGAAGATGTCTGAATAACTGCAAGCAACTATACTCTGTTTCATACTGGTTTCTCTTTTAAACGTAAGAAAGGATCTTTTATATGAAGGCTTTTCTTTCTAGGATAGTAGAATTTCTTCATTGCATTTTCATGCTACAAAAGTGGTGGACGACTGTTCTAGTGGAGTCCTGGTTTGCGGCTTTTTTGATTTCATCTCCACTCACTGATCACTCTCATAGGACGATGTCCGCTGTGTGGTTAGACGTGCAGAGAGGATAAACCAATGAACGTTAACATGTTTTAGCATCCCAAAACCAGCCATCGACGACGGACGTAAATACAACCACATTATTTCCGATGCGCGTTTGCGCATTATTGAGCCTTTCGAAAGAGAAGATGATTGACTTATGGTAGCTCGCCTAAATGGAGTCATTTGCAAGACCGTGTATAAGTGGCTCCAAGTTACGAAGCGCAACGTCGCAGAGGAGTGAAATTTTGAATGATTCGGGAATTGACATGATATCGGAATGGATATCCATCACCTCGACATTGATTCTCGAATCTTTGAAAATGCATGCGGAAGCAAAGTGTTGACGACCACTACTATTCGATATTGGAATGGGAGGTTCATCACTGTGAAGAAGCCGTATCAAATTCCCGTCAGCGTGAACATCAATGAGAACCAGTCGGTACGACGGCCTTTTATTTGTCGATTGTTAAAGTGGTATTCTAGTTCGGAAACTCTGCTGTTTTGGTGAGATCAACTCCAACTTGTTCTGCACAAGGTCGATGGGACGCTCTCTGAAGAGGAAGAAAGTGTGCATTCATGTCACCAACAACAGAGGCTGACGCTTACATTTGATTGAAACAGTGACAGAAAGCTCTATTGCGAACTAAATAGTGTGAAGGGGCGCCTACAACGATGATGACTATGGACAATGGTTCCATGCTGTTATGGACAGAATGGAAGTCAGGTAGCTACCTCAATAATAATGGTAACCTGTGACAATGCCCTTTGTCATTCAGATTTGGAAAGCATCTTCCCCGAAGATACTCATTAAGAAGGGCAGCTATTGCGATGAACACCGTATTCGCCCACACTGAATCTCAGTGAGAACTTCTGGGGGCATGGTGAAGGCGAGGCTGGAGCAATAGTTGTGGATCCACTATGGTGAATTGATAAGTGACGTTCCCGATCCAGTGACGGACCGGAAAAATGACACTTGTATACTCTGGAACAATAAGTCCATGTTGTTTTGAAGGACGTCGCGGGAGAACAATGTGCCCATTTTGTCCGCCACCTTAAACGATTCTGTGTGAAAGCGATAGGAGACAAAGAGATAAGAGTACTACCATAAATGTCCAATCTATTTGTCAATAACAATGGTCTTCAGAAAACAACTGTTTAGCGAACAAGCTCGTTTTCGGTTATTCATCATCAGGCTAATCACATAACAATTTATATGAAACAGAGTTGTCAGGGCGAAACGGACAAAAACAAGTAGATAGTTTGAGTGAGGTCAGACACGTCATCGGCAAAAACGGAAACAACGTTTTGGTGCGATTACGTCATCATTATTACGCCACTGGAACCAAGACGGTTTGATCGGTCATGGTGTGTGTGGTTGGCCATGGCAACTTCAACGCCTGAACAAAGCGCTTTTGTGCACACAAAGGTGGATTTTCATATAGATTGAACATCACCCAGAATTGATCGCAGCTGTCGCTGGGAGAGCGACAGCTGCGATCAATTCTGGGTGATGTTCAATCTATATGAAAATCCAAATCCCCTACTACTCATCATTAAAGGTGGATTTCTTAATCGAATTCCAATCGCTTCGGCTGTGGCTAAAATTCGGCATCTGACAGCTTTTGAGTGACTGGCATTGACTCGGTAAATCGGATGGAAACAGGAGTCCAGGTTGACAGTATGATGTGTATCAACGAGATGTGAAACAATCGCGCTGGTGATTATCTTGGTGACCGCTGCTGATCCAGACTGGATAGTGCTCACGGATACGTTCAGATAAACGCCTGGTCGTGCGACCCACGTAACTAGTTCCACAGGAACAAGTAAATGAGTATACACAAGAAGAAGCCGCAGAAACAGGCATTTTATCCTTTAGTCACAAACACAAAGCTGGAGTGGAGTTGAAACAAACGCGTAATGGTCTTATTCAGGCCTAACACTAAGTTACTTTCTTTTCTATGCACAGAAGTGATTTTGTTGGATGGAACATGCGAGTGTTTAAACTGATCCTACCGTCACTTCATCGAAAAATTAGCTTTCGAATGACCTTAAACAGATGTTAAAAGTTGCGAAAGACATGCTTCTTAACAGCAAGCGGTATGTTCCGATCCTGCTGGAATTTTCAGTGGGCAGAAATCATCGGTGACTGTGTGGTAGTCATATTGGATAGGCGTAGCCGAACAGCATAGTTTGTTCGTACGCTATCGTGTACCTTACAGCTAATCACAGTGTATCCGAGCAGTTAGTGGACTGCGCGGAATAAACTTGAGGTCTCTGGTATTCTCGTTGTGTCTTGAACATTCTTTGGTTTAGGACACTTTTATGAACGATCACGTGTGAATACAAGCGCACTAGCATAATATCAAGATATTACTTGTGTTGTATATGTGCTTCAAAGGGTGGGGTTATGCGCATTTGCATCGGCAAGTTGAGTATGGTCTATCATTGGGTAGCATCTGTATTCACCCTACAGACACACCTAGTTGCAATGTCTCTTTCGATTGATATGCATCATCATCGTCATTATAGACAGCAATACATCAATGCTCCACACTGATTCTTAACTACCACACAACAATGAAGGAAAAAGCAAACCCTGTGTAGGAAGAGGGAGGGGAAAAAAGAATGGGACGGGAAGGGAACCAGCTACTAAAAAAATATAGCTATTTCTGTATTCAAACATTCAGCATCAATGTGCCTGCACCCTGCAAACAAAAACCCAGGCTGTACGTGAAACTAAAGCGTCATCAGCCAGACACTGCCCTGTATCATTAAATGCACTCACTTCACAGACAACTCGGCCAAACAGCGATAACATTCACGTCATTGAGCACGATTAGCCACCATCTTACCTGCTGTATTGAAAACATACCGAACGAGTGTTTTGTCCTGTGTGGTTAAATTCTTATGACCCTTCGATCGTTTGACTGCGCATTTCTTTATAAACGTGTTGACAATTGTTTTTGACCCGCTCAGATGCACGGCCCCCTGATTTATTCTTAGTCATATCAGTTCGCATGATGCTAAGTATAAAAGTCTTGCTCGTACATTTCCTCTGTCAATAGTCTTTCTCTGCTCATTAGCAGCTAAAATTTCTTCTGGATCAGGCCTGTCACAACTGAATGAGATTTGACAGTTCTTGTAACTTTCTTTTTTGTATTGCATAAAACCTTAACGAAGTTCAGTAGACTACCGAGTTGCGACATTATCGGGGCTAACGACTGTCGTGCAACTGATAAACGTGGATTTGTTCGTTCAAATTTAACAACTGGTAGTCCAATTTTGCTATAGTTTAGGTAATCTTTGAAACAAACTTAACGTTCTGTCTTTCACTTGTTTATACTAGAAAGGATGCAAAACAGGGATTATAGATGTATTTCATGCACTGCAGTACGCAACGGTGACGTTGTGGTATTCTTATTAGAACGCCGAGGATACACAATCAGTTGGTCACCTGATCACGTCGCACAGCCTGGGACGGTTAGATCACGTATTCCGCATGTCAGCTGAGCGTTTATCATACGAGGCATTGTATACTGAAACCACTAACAGTTAAGTGAAACCGTCTGGTGGCCAAACAACGACGTGTTCACTGACTATGAAGACCACGACTTTCTCGTTGACCAAATTTGGTAAGGATCGCCTCCTAGGTTGAGGTCTTCGTAATCACTCAAATCGCTGGCTAGAGATGCTATCCGAGATGACAGTGTGCCGCAGTCACTGGCCTATCTGCATTCACACCACTTCCGGTTTTTCCGCCCGGTCTTTCTATTGAACTCTTCTTCTTCTGCGTTACTCCACGTCACTGTTGAGGTGAATGGCGGTCCATGTTACAGCACCTTCCAGTCAAGATTTAGACCACTGTTAATAAATGAATAAATACAACGATGGATGGTTTGACTCACAGGCGATAAGGTGCACCACTACCGATTGGCTACAAGCTTTATACTGTTAACCGGTTGACTGTACGCTTTCGGAAAACTCAGGATCATCGGTTTGCAGACCCAATCCAATGCATCCAGTCTTTTCGGGTTTCTATGACTTTCTAAACATTCTCTTTGAGCCAGCGTGATGTATGCGCGAAACTTCTCAACTGGGTTGACGTTTTCTTGCCCGTCCAGGAAGGTTGGTGATGACACTTTCCCCCTTACAGTGGATGAACTGCTGTGTGTGTATGAACGAAACTCACGTCTGGCAGTTTACTGTGTGATGTGTCGGCAGACGGCTGAGAGTTTCCATGATCCTCAACAAGCCGAAGGTGTTCAGATTATTTGTTTATCTCAAGATATTGAAATCAAAATGATATTATCCACTATTTCATGCGGAAAAACGTGCGCCATCCTCTCTGTCAATCACGTGTTGAAACCAAGAGTGATGACGTGAGAAAAGTTATGAGCTAAAAATTTGGTCATTTATTGTGGAATTTTGGTTATCATGGTAGAACGTTAAAATGCATCAATGCTAAGGGTAGAATTAGATTTCGTTTGCGTTAGGTAATCTGCACCGGCTTGTGTAACGTAGTACCAATAGTTAACATTGTTGAGAACACTTTTGATTTGCTTCACATGTCAACGGGTGTTTGCACTGCCGATTAACTATGATGAATTACCTAAGATAAGACAATAACCAGTGTTGGCTACGAAAAATGTGCACTTTTTGACTTATTGTTACGGAATTAGCTGGCAATCTGGTGATCTTACTGTTACTTCGCAGACTGTAGTTATGTGCAGGCAATGAACGATTAAATATTTCGACTGGTATCGATTAGTTCCTCCTTAATGGCTGGTAATTGTTGTTCATTTATTAATAGCCACGATCATTTTCATCTCTGACTTCATCTCATGCTTACCTCAGTCAATGTTTCGCGGTTGTGCAAATTGACCTACCAAAGATTGCGTGATTGCGATTATAATGAGATTTACTAAGGAGCACATGAGTGGTAATCACGGTGGTATTATTTTATTGGATAGTCCACTGACTTTCATTTAACTGACTGGACCACCAAATGCCCTTACTGTGAACTACTCAGCAGGCGTCTGTAGACCAACCCGTACTGTTTGTTGCTGGTGAGAACAACCATTTGACTCTATGCTGGTTCAACATACAGTCATATTGTTGTGACTGTTCTCAATGGAGCTTGGGGTAGAATAGATTTATACCAAACCAAAACATGTTAACATGGTATATTGAATTGCTTGTCAGAAGTGGCGTTTGAACTGGCTGAATGGACAAGCACGTTTGTCTGCTTGTAGCAGGAATGTCGTCTGTCTCGAGTCTTGTTCAGACTGTCTCTCTGTCAGTTTTGTCCAAACCTTACTAAAACCGGTTGCTGTGTCTTATCGGCATGAAATTGAACACGCTGGACTATGGGTTATATACTGATTTCACTAACTTGTGCTGGTAACTAGTTTAAACCGGTGACCCGGAGTAGAATGTGTTCATCCAGTCGGACGGGGTGTCAACAGCTCACAAACGGAAACGCGACAAGAGTGAACAAGACACAGAAATCCATACCTGCTGGGTCGGTTTGAAGAACGAGTGTTGTCGTGACGCTTCTGGTAACCCAGCGGGCTGAGTGGGGCCAACGAACGCAGTCGATTGAATGAGGTAGACTGGGGTTCACGCGGAGTCTGTTAAACAAGTCTGAACAAGACATGGTTGGTGAAGAATTCATGAGTTTTGGAGTGGAATTTCGGTTCCGTGAATGACGGTGTTGTCATATCGTTCGGTCTTGCCGCTAGCAAATCCGCCGGGCGACGCTTATTCTTGTAATATACCACACACATCCTGCGAACTGTCGTAGGGAGTGGCTGCCATTTGCGTTTGCGCACAGTACTCTAATCAGCTGCACATAACATTACTGTGGAATTGTGTATCCGTAGTTCCTTGCTTAAGCACTACAGGAACATTCTAGTACGCGTCACTCTCACTTATCAGTGAACGCTAGAAGGTTGTTTGACAGTGTGGGTAACGTATTGGGCTTGCGTTTCTCTACACGGACTATCATGAGAATATCAGCCCAGTCACAGAAGAGTTTAGTGACAGGCACTCAAGCCTACGGTCGGTTGCGTAGACAGCAGTTCAAAATTTTATTCGGAAGCTTTTGTTCCCTGAAAGCACCCACTACACCGCAAGAGGTACATGGACCTTAAGAGTCAGGTGATTTCTAGTGCTGGATCAACTGAAAACCAGCAATGAAGTTTGGTTTCAGGAAGACAGCCATACACCACATTATCAATGTACAATGCAAGAGATCTTTGCTAACATAATAGATTTCTGCTTCAGGTGCACGGCCCACCTGATTTGTCCACAAGAAAATAAGACTGTCTTATGATTGAGGCTCTAGAATGAGCCAACGTTTGCGATACTTTATCGGTACGTATTACTTAATTCCAAAGGTACACAACAATTTCTGTCAATGGATTAATTGTAACCAAAGAAGCACTATCCAAAGGAGATAATTACTCTTTTGTTACACCATTTTTTCCTGTCAAACCCGTTAGCTGTGACATACTTTTCGGGCCACGATATACTTTCGTTCTAACCTTAGATATATAAACCCATATAACCGTGTTGTAACCAGTCGCATGAGGAATAATCTTAAACCGACTTGTTTGAATTATTGCCTTCGTGTTGAGTGTTGCTGTTTCATGAATTCTTCCGCATTGAGACAAACTATCTAACACTCAGTCATGAGGAGGGTTACCTCGGTCGGTTGATTTATATTCTAACTCACATGCTGCACTGTTGACCATTCATGCGCCACTCACCGTCTAGTCTATTTTCTAGTTATAAGCCGGAACGCTGGAACCGGTTGGCGTTATTAGTTTCCAGATTACCTTCTCATGGTTTCCACAGTCAAGGGACGTCTGCGCACAAACTTGATTGATAGCGTTAATGCAGAATCTTGTGTGTCGCTTCTATGTTTGCACAATTGACCTAGCCTAAAAGAAATTCACCTGCGAAAAATCTGGGCTTCGACTGGATCCAAAATGTGAAATTGCTGAGCTCCTGGTATGAGTCTGTAGCTTAGCTGGTACAGCCTGCCGCGTGTGGTCATCATTTTTGTTGGCGATTGAAATCCAACCGAAGCTCAGATGTTTCGCAGTTAATTGGATTTGAATCATCAAACCTGTCACACCACTTGTCGACAATACAATTGTTGCAAGCTAAATACGTGACTAGCAGCTTTTTCATTTCTATGCTGTCGTGCTCCTGTTTTCCTACCTGTTGAGTTTTTTACTGATTGTTTTTACGTTTTCTGTGTCTTCCAACCAACTACATAGAGCCGTTAGACGAGAACGACTCCATTTATTCAAGGAATCCAGCGATCGGCATCACTCGGCTCATTAGTGACGGTGTTTTCATTGCTGCCTATCCCCTTCATGAGGTATGTGATTCGTTTTTTTCTTTCACTGGACGGCTAATGCTTCTTTCTCTTTGTGTAAACGAGTACTTTTGCAGAGCATTCGTGATCATCGGTTTTTGTTCGTCAGACGAGGACTTCTCAAGAACTGCTGAACGGGTTTATCTCAAATGTTTTTATTTCAGCACTACAGTGCATGTATCTTCAGTGGCATATATGGTTGATCAGCGTACTATGGATGCCCTGCATCGTTGTTCATTTTGGGGTCGGCTCGTTTGAATGCTTGGGAACTAGTTGGGATTTTTTCGGTTGATTGGATCTTACTCGTTGTGGGTAAACAGGCTGTTTGAGGGTCTTATTTTATGATTGAAATCTCTGGACGCTGGGGAGTTTTTAACCAGGAAAGTATAAACTCAGTTTTTGAGTGTGGTCAGTTCACATTCAATCCGATGCACCTATGTGCATGTTTCGTGTGTCTACGCATAAGCTATTATGTTCTTGATAGTCTGACGGACGCTGGCATCTACTGAAGAATGCTGGTACCAGCATGTGATGTTGCTACGTGAAAGATTACCTGACTGATTAGATACAGTGACCTGGCATGTTTTTCTCCGACAGGCACGCACGGACGAAACGCCGTGTTATATGTCCGACCTGAACGCTCAAATCAGGCTAGATACGTGCTTCAACCTGACAAAATTTTCTTAATACTCTATTCGGTAACCGAACTTACCCTTCTGTATGATGAACCAAAGATAAAACGACACGGAAGCCGCGTTTCAACAAGCGATTGAAGATCGCTGTACCGGTCGCTTATATTGCTGGTCTGGGAACAACTCGGATGAAAATAACGTACTTCTATTGACTGTGAAATCGGAGACGATGTTGTAGTTCTTTTATCTCAGCCTCGTTCTTGTTACCGGTTAATTATAGAGACGCGTATTTTGTGTTAGATTAACTTGTTTGCGAAATGTTGACTGTATCTACCACTCTCGTGAATCTCAGAACGGTAGTTCAGAGGGTGGCAAATAATACGTTGTACAAGCTGAAGCTTAATTCTACCCTTTATGTGTCTTGCTGGCAACGCGTACACCGGCGATCTCTTCCATTCCTTTGTTTTGTTTTGTACACCCACCCACAAGAACATCAACGACATCACCTCATTTCAAACTTTTTTCTGTTAGTTCAATGAGGAGTTGCAAAAGTTCTATCGTGATCACGTGGCTGAGGCGGCCATAGAGGGCCAGACCATAGCCGAGGATGGGGCAGCAGCGGTATGTTCTTTTATTTTCAACGTCTGTTCCTGTTCATCACTGCTTGTCTGTGTGTACACCTGTCGTTTGATCGCTTGATAACACCGCATCACTTCTCTTCAGAAGCCGTCATCCGCTGGTTAACTTGCTTGCCTGATCGTCTGATGCATCTGTTTCATTCGACAACTTGTAGATCGGACTTCGAGACTAAAGCGAGAAAAGGCTTTCGTAAAACATTTTCCACTTTAATGTTGAGTCTGTATTTCGTCAAGTTTAATTATGTTTGTCTTTTCTTTGTGTTCGGTGTTGTGGTGATAACTGATGACCACAGTATGGGTACCACTGCCCTAATTCAGCACCTCGTCGATTAATGATGGGCGGTTTCTCTGGTTGTACTCTCCAAGCGCTACACTACACTGCTTACTGATAATAGTAAAACGTTCCCTTAGACAAACCATCATCTGTTTGCCTGGTTTACATCTTGAGTTCCGAATACACGACTACACGACGGGATCCTATTGTAGGTCTCGAACTGTGAACTTCGTCATTTGGTGTAAGTGTATAAAATTCACGTTTTTAATTGGCAATCCCGAATCGTTTGTTAGATCGGAAGTTTGGTTTTTCGAACAGCTGCACTAGTCGACCGTGTTTTCTAACCGTTAGGTACACATATGTGCTTTAGTGTTCCGACTGTTACGCTGGTACTCCAACCACAATCTAGAATGGCGATTAAAGAGAGCACCGACATTGTTAACAACAGTTTTTGAGGGTGAAGATACCCGAATGTTACAGATTTCGACTAAACGATTGCTTCAGGACTTCCGGTTGGCACAAGTTCGGTGTTTTTTCCTTCCAAAGCGCGTAAATCCGTATCTTTGTACATCGTACTAGTCTAGCACATTTAGATCTCTTTCTACTTTTTCCGCTTCCGCGGATGTAGCCCGGAGAAGTAGACTTTCATACTTGGTTTCGGTAGGTCTGTGTCTACAATCTGGTGTCGTTTTAGCTATTATATGTTAGAACGTACCTACAATATTATGAAGACATTGCAAACCGCCTGACCTATTCATCTTGTAGCATTGAACTGTGATGAATAATCGTTGAAAGCCATCTTTATGAACTTCGAACTGTTAAGTTGTCACTAGTTTAATTAAAGTTGTCATCCGCCACAGGACCATTTTTAGAATACGACCAGCGGCATCCGTTTCCGGATTGGCTTGTCACAGCAACTGAAACCAAAGGACTTCCACGCACTGGTGATGCCATACGTGGGTTGCACTGCACGTGTTATTATTCGACTCACCCACCCTTCAGTTACAGACCATGCTGAACTAGGTGAATGAGCAGCTTGGCTTGTATGAAATGCGCTTCATACCTTCAAAGTGCAAGGTGCTACTTCAAGACTGGAGCATTCTCACTCCTACCTTCTTTATTGCAGGCAAGCTCACCAATAATGGGCTCTTTCAAGTACTTGTATAACATTATGTCGTCAGCCTGTGATATTGCTGATGAGATATCAGGGAGGATAACAAAAGCACGGGTTGCCCTTGCTAACTTGCATCATCTGTGGACTGGAAAAGTCTCGGTTGCCGGTGGAAAGAAGAGTATATAATTCTTCTGTGCTTTTTGTTTTGCTCTGTGATTCCGAAACGCGGCCTGTTCGTAACGAAGATGTCAACAAATTTGCTATGTTTGACCATCGGTGTCTCTAACACTTAGCTAATATTAAATGAACTGATCACGTGAGCAATACGGATGTTCGCCGGCGCGTATTCCGGGATGTGCGACAAATTGGCCAACTAATCGCGTTGCACAGCCTGGGATGATTGGGTCACGTATTCCGCATGCCAGCTGAGTGTTTTTCATATTTGGTGTTATATACTGAGGCCACCAACAGTTGGGTGAAACCACTTAGTTGTCAAGCAACAACGTGGTCACGAAATACGAAGATCCTCACTGTTTCATTGGGGATGGTAGGTAGGTGTCACCTGTTTGGCTGGGGTCCTCATGACCACTTAAATCGCCAGTTAGAAACGCTATCCGAGATGGCATTATGCCACAGGCAATGGTGTGCTTGCATTCATAACGTGTCTTTTTCTTCCGCTTAGTCATTTTTTAACCTTTTAGGATATTACAAGTTGTTGGGATGTGATGCTACTCAACATACAATACTATCTGGCAAAGCTCAAAGCTGTTTTGGTGATGATGATGAACTTGATGTTGGTCTTTGTGATCGAGCCGGTCGGTATTAGTTAACTAGATGACAAGCTAATGTGAAGATGAACCTGTTATCTCTCAGGGACGAAAAAAATTCGATGGGAGAGACAGAACGTAAGGCAGGTAGCTTTCATATGTTTTCAAACGTTGGTAAGTTTCTTCTAGGTTAAGGAAAAACAAATCTGGTTTTTGAATGATTTAATTTCATCGTGAACTGGCTGAAAAAACTGAACCGTTTGATGGATTTCACATGATACAATGAAGTGGGTGAGTAACTGAGCCCAAAATGTAAAATTTCCGAGCTGTCAGTGTACCTTCGTAGCTCAGTTAGCGGGGCACTTGCCGCTTCCGAGCGTGTTGTTACTGTCGTTGGTTCGAATTCAGTCGAAGTCCAGATTTTTCCTAATTGATTCTCTCTTAGAATTATTTGAATTGCTGCATTACTCAACAGTAATACGAGTGCTAACCTTCGGAATACAGTGCGCTAACAAAACTAGACAACGAGAGATATAACAGATAACTATATTCTGAAAAAGGAGAGCGAGTAGTTTACCAAACGATGAAAGTTGTTGGCTGATACAAATAAAAGTATATAGTATAACTCACTTGCGCCTAACTTTCATGTATTCTCATCGTTGGCAGCTGACTGTGGGTACGTTGGTGTCTTACAAATGTGAGATGGCAAACGTACCCGCAACGGTATTTCTTGCAGAACCACATAGTCACGTCACTTGGTTTTATAGAGACCATTTGCGTTCGTTTGCTTATAGTGCGTTCCAATTTGCAGTCATGAAGCTGCAGCTGATTAGACGTTTGGACGACTGTCCAGCTCGCGTTCCTCCAGACGGCCCAGTTCAAGTTTGCATCCTTTTAGGATTTGATAAACCTCGTTTATGTAAATACACACGTATAAGTGAATGTGCGAAGAGACAGACACCTGCCCATGTAGTATTGTGGAGCAATCCGCTCTTCACTGCAGCATTATGGGCACGTTTCTGTTGATTAGTTGAGTCTGGACATAAAGGTCTTAACATGTAACTCTCATATTTTCCCTTTCGTTTATCTTCAGACTGGGGTGCAATAACTTCACGTTTGTTTGCAATTAAGCCTCAATGTAAACCGCTGATGTAATGCGGATAGGAATGATGATTAAGTTTCGTGGGATTCTTTTGCAAGGACAGAGGAAGTATGCTTGGATTTGTTAGTCTAATTAGAAGCGCCACCATGCACTGGTGTGTATACAGACATTCGACTGATTACGACATTATGTCGTTTCAGACAGCGTTTCTGACCACTTGTCTGAATACTTTCAAAATCTACAGCCAAATTTACGGTGTCTTCACAACTTGTAATCGTGTTGTAATTCATTAGTCGACATGTCCAATCATGATCAACCGAACCGTCATTTAAAGTATTCAACAAGTTTACGGCGCCTCTTCAAGCTCAACAATGTACACACATTTTCATGCTAACCACATCTTTTTCTGAACGCTGAAAAACTCACACTCACGTTCCACTTCCGAACACTCTTCGGTGTATCAGTTTGTTTCACACTCACTGCCGAGCGTATGTACTTACTGGATATATGATCCCTGTTGTATTGTTTAATGGATTTGATTCGATTTCTCTATATCGTATCAACGGTAGATACCACACTTTATATATTGCGGTCTCTCCTAAATGACAGAGTGGTACCTCCTTTAAATTAACTCAAATTGCCGTCTTGTTGAGTGCTTGAGGGTGAAATTTCAACAAATAATTTCGTTTGGTGCAGACTTTCCACATACCACATAAGCCTCACTTTTACGAAAATCGGTCTGGCTATCTTAAGACCATTGTTTGACCCCGTAGTCTGTTTTCTGATTACTTTCTCTGTGCAACCACCCACCACACACATACTTACCCGCTCACATGCTTGTGCACAATGTTTTGTTACATCGATCTCTGGTGAAATTGTTCGCATGCCGAATGCTGGGTTGCACCAAAGATCATTGTACGTGTGTCCGTTTGCATACCACTTGTGCACAAAAATTTGCACCATATTCTTTGAGTTATTTTCTTGCCTTCATATAATTTGTATTTTCTTTATAGAACTGTCATAACGTGGTCTTCTGTGATAAAAAAAATTAATAACGTGTTGGTGCCGCAAGTCAAATTAGTTTACTAAGTTGTTGCTCGTACAGGATATTAAAGTTCTCAACTTTTCCAATGGTCAGACTGTGTTAAGACTTAATAACGTAATTCGATTGTTTGTCATTAACTTAAGTGACTGAGCCATATACCACCACACTGCGGATACTGCAGTCGACTGATGCAAGATGCGAGATGAATGAGAGATAATTTGTCTTGGTGAGAGGAGCGAATTTATCAGTAAGTTAATCAAGCCTCTCAGACTAGTGTAAAGACAATAGACAACCTTAGTGTCCGATTCCCATGTACATATCGCCGATTGTAGACTATCGTTATTAGCCCAGTATTCCATTTCATGATGCAGTGAAGTTTCACCCTAAATAATACGCCCATTTCTATCCTGTCCTGCCTATTTTTTGGATTTTCGCCTATCATTTCTCTCCTGTTAGGCATATTCCTTCTATTGATGTCTCGTTTTGATTTCTCATCTTATCCAACCGAGTTTTGACCATACAAAAATGATGCATTGATATATTGTACTGAATACCGAAATAATTGCGTTCCTTGCAGATTCACTCACCACACTAGAAGTTACTTGGTTCAAAAAGTCTGTCTGTGGATTTTTTTGGAGGTGGTTCACTTGCATGAATATTGTTTCTGTTTGACCTTATTGTCTGTGACACGGTTTAATGGATGACACAAGGGTGCAGATGTGGCTTTATTCTCGGTTATCTGTTTATAAGCCGTTATCACTTTGGTGTGGATTACTTAACTGGACATGCAGGGATTTTATAATTTAAGTCCTGTTCCCTCTATTTTATTTCCCTCTTTATTTCGAAATGTGAATACACACAAACCTAATTTGTTACCCACTGGTATCATTTTTATGTAATTTTATCAAGTACATATTTGTAACCCGTGACCGGTCCGCATCGCTTCTTTGAATCTTTTGCTCCCCGGACGCTAAACGTTTTCTCCAGGTGAAGCGGCCTACATAAACATTGGGGTTTGTTCGAACTCTCTCATTGTATTCATTCCGTGGGACTGAAAATAGTAGCAGGTGAATTGAAGTATTTTAGTTATTTGGATTCATGGCGGATACTTTAGTGTCAGCCGCTTTTTTAGGTAGATTTGTTCATTAAACGGAGTAGGTATACTATCTGCTCGGCAGCCTGCTGATCAATCAGGATCGTATACTTTTATTTAAGAATGCGACATTTTGCAGGTGTGCCTAATAACTTTGGCGAGAATATTGTAGTCGGATCACCATTGGTGTCACATTCATCGGTACCGCACTGGAGATTGGTGATCGGGTTTGTTTTTGTGCCACAACTGTAAAGGATAAGGAAGCACACTGCACCGATTGTGGTGGAGCTGTGCAATTAAGGTGAGTAGCATAGCTGAATTGCAAAGGTCAGTATACGTGAGCGTGGCATCACAGAGGTTAGCAGAGAAATAGTCTGTTTTTGTTATCCGTAGAAGTTACTCAACCCTTTGCAACAAAGTCTGATACAAAACTTCATCTTAGTCCATAAACATCAAAATAGGTGAATGTTACATATTAGAAGTCAAAACGTTGTTCGTCTGCTCCTATGTGGTCGGTAACTTTAATATTATTGTGATGCTCTGATGACGTGATTACTGATTAAAGTTAATATCAGATTTTGTCTCCTATCGAGGTAGACTCGTATTATCTACACAGTCCTAAGAGGCGGTCATAGGTGAATAAATGGGTGCTCGGTTTTTAATATGATGAAGATGAGGGGAGTAATATCCTGTTCAACACGTTTGCTTCAAAAATGCAGGAATGGGCTTTCATCTGTTGGTCCAGATAGTGATAAGCCTGAACCTCATAAAAATCAACTTAGGGGCTTCCTGAAAACCACATTAAGACAAACGTTGCCTCTGGTTAACATTTTTATTTATCTCATCAGCCACATATTAAATACAAACAAGATAGGTAACAAAGGCTCATGACATCAATAGTTGAACAGAGTGAATTTTGGTTCATAATGGCTCTGCCATGGGAAATGAACTGTGTGAACCACTGACTTTTGTGCGCATGACACTGGCCGTCCTTGTTTGATCAATACAGCTTTACTGATGGTCGGAAAGTTTGGGTTTTGATGTCGTAGCAGCAAAGTGAACAACCTGATTTACTTGACGTTGTGACCTGTCTCCAAGATGCGCTTCGTAATTGGTTACGTCGAGCTACAAGTTCGGTTGCTCGTTTTGGCTATCCGTTCGGACAGCCGCCTTTGTTTCTAATTTGACCAGTCGAAAAAGCTACCTAAATGTGAAAGCTGCAATTAAACATAAGTGGGGCTTAACACTTTGCAATCAAAACATCAGCTGCTTATTACTAATCATCGTTAGACATTTACTAGGCTTTTTATGGGGTCGATCTGTTACCGCGAATTAAACAACGATGTTACATGCAAATTGGTCTTGTCCTTTGACTCTGTCGAAAACTTCTGCTTTTGGGTGCATACTCGAAATCCTAACATTCGATCCGCACATACCTACCAATTTTATTCTTTCGAACTATCATTTCTCTACATCTTACGTTTGTTTCGATTGCTCACTCTGTCAGCCTGTGGATCCGTAATTTGTTTTTCTTTTATCCTATCGATCTTCCACATTCAATACGCTTCATAAACTTACCTGTTCCTAATGTCTACCTTGTATCAGTGTGTAGTACGCTTTGGCTTACTTAGCAATGTTCATACTGCTTTGCTGTTTTTTCTGTTCTGCTGGTTCAATGTTGCATACTTGTTTTTTTTCGCTTGTTGTATTTTACATTCAATCACCAACTAGCTTATCCACCTTCAAATCTCACACGATCTGCCATCACTTCGCACTGGTGTTAACTCTTGTTCTCACATCCAACCTCATCCTCCTTAGCTAGCAGGTGATCTGTATACCTGTATGTTCAACCTTATTTTTTTCCGAATAGCCTGACAAAAAGGCCGGGCCTGGAAAGGAATTGAACAACCGCGTTGTCCTTCAGCGATACTGGGCCTCTTACTCCAGCTGTTTCCGTGCACAACCGATTGATTATGTAAGGTAAGTGCCTAGTCACTTTTCTCAAGTATGTTTCTTGGAAGGAATGTCTGTCTGAGTGTTCGTCTGTTAATCCACTTGCTGTTATTTAATTGCGCCTGTTATTTATAAGTAGATGACTATATCTAGTCTACATTAGGGTTTTGCAATCGAAAGAGTTCTGATACTGTGCTCCATCTGGAGGAGACATCCTCATCCGAAGAACGCATTAGCTTTGGGCTCTTTCAAGAAATCTGCACGAAACACCTTATGGTGACCGAAACGGACGAAGTCCTTTCGAGAAAGACAGTACGGCAACTTCGTTAGATTCAGCCGAGCTTTCATACATATTTGTAGCAAGGCGGACCACTGAAGTGTAATTAACAATATTCCTGCATTGATGTCGTATGCTAAATTAAGACCTACACCAAATAATCCTTGAACGTTATGATGATTATGCTTTTTACTCTTGATATCTTGCGAACCCGAATTAAACGTTCACAGCTACTCTATTGGGTCAGTTACGGCGTGCTTCACGGCCAACTGAAAGAGACACATCTCTTAGTGTTAAGCTGATGGTGATTCACGGATGAAAATCATGAGTCATGTGGTCATATTGCTATCATCATTGTCTGGTTTGGAATGTCAAAAAAGTTGTAGCAACCGTGGAAGCTCTTGTGCAAACAGTTATCTATCTGAAGCTGTGCTTTCTTCCAGAAGGTCCGTGGTACTTTAAAAAACCGAAACATTTCTTTAAGAGAGCGTAGAAGTATTACGAGCACGTCTTTTTTCACTGGCTTCACGCTTTTGCCTAACTCACTTGATGCATGTATATAGGCCGGATTGCGAGAGGTTAACGTTTTTTTTTTCTGGGACGAAATGTTTTGGCACTGTCCCAGAAAGCGCTTTTTATTGGGGAAAGTACTTCAGCCTGTTTCCGAATTTTTCACGCAGCAGTTTTCATGCGTTAAGTTGCTTGTTGCTTTTTTTTGTAACAATTGGTTATTTCTCTATCAGACTAAGCCTGATGTGATTATTCGATAACGTTTTGGTAAAACGAATGTCGTCTAATTTTTTGAACGGAAACGCAGTTTATCATATGCACCAAGTGCTTTGATAGTTACACGCTTAATTCTTGTCCTCACACTTCGGTAACATCATCTCAGGAGCCTTCCATTTGGTTGCAGTTTGCCGTCTGTTTTACTTTGGTATCCTTTCCTAGTCATTTCGTTTATGTTGACTCATACTACTCTGATGTGACAGTTTGCCTCACATTTTGTTATCGAGAAGTAACCGGTCCACCTTTTAAAAGTCCGCTTATTAAGCCTGGCTTTGTGAATTTCAAAGCGTTGAATAGTGGTCCATCACATTTTTCTGATCAAACTAATTCATAAAGCTTGCGATTTGCACCATTTCATTGTTGAATTCAAATGAATTCAGTGGCATTTTGTGAAATAGATCCATTTCTTACCTCTCCCTTCTTCGTCTGATTTGTGATATGGAAATAGAGAAACTGGTTGAAAAACGGAATAAAACTTACTAAACAGAAGCTCAAACTTATGATCTTCTTTAGCAGTTCGGTAGGTTTTATTTCACAATATGCTAATTTCCGGTGACCAACACATCCGAAACGGTCTGCTGATTTATCAAATTATCCATGGCGTTTTTCGCCACCTTATAGTAGCCTTCATTTCCATTAATCACTGCGTATGAAGGAATGATGTTGTTCGGTTCCGTTGTGGCTTTTGATTGACATGATGACTAATGACGCCTTTGATTGAAAAGTCTACTTTCGTAAAAAGACGTCTGTCACATTGCCAAAAACTGGCTGATTTTGATCATAATGTTTTTAGATGTAGTATAAGAATTTTATTGGGCCAGATTTTCAAAAACCTCTTATCCCAGGATTTATTCATGAAACGAGACTCGACGGAAGATGAAAATGAGACGTAATTCGGTTTTCAGGCTAGTACTTTGTTCTGTGTGATCATTTTAATGGCATGCTGGCAACCCAACCAAAAAGTAATACAATATTAGACAATTATTGTGATTTTAATCACACTTGACAACCCGAGCAGTTAAAAGTAGAATCGTCTCATGAGCTGCGACGTAATTTCCCTAACGCAAAAACACGATGCATATTGTGGAACATTGACGTTTTCTCTTATCTGGTCGTTTACTTGCTAACCGCAGGGGATTTGCAAACCGTGAACAAACAAGTCAGCCTATCAAACTCTTCCAGTCAACTGCAGTGCGAACCACTGACGTCCGTGAACGATCTTTATTAATACAAATCCGTTTGTCTACGTTGATTATCAGTTTGACTTCGAGTTGACCAACAGCTTTTGATAGGTTGATTCATTCGCGCCTTTTGTATCTCAAATGTTTGGACAGCTTATTTTTAAATTGTGACTGACGGAATAAAACGAAATGACACTATCTTCCAATAAACGTCCTTGTGATGTGTTAGTAATGTGAATGAAGGGGTATCCGGCGTTTCCGCTCCATCTAGCACATGGAAGTGGTCAGTTCTTCAACTTCAGGGTTATTCCGTAAAACTCAATTACGTGCCACTGCCTAGCGCCTGCTTACAAGTTGGTTCACTGAATGTAGGAATGTGACAATGACGCGAAACTTGGATCGCCCAGGACACTGAACTGAATGAGGCAATCAAGTTTCTTGCTTATTTTGTTAAATCGCCGTAACCATTCGAAGCGATGTTTAGGATAAAAACAATAAACTGTCCGTTTGTTCTTTTCGGGAACCTTAAAAATGTTTGGAGATTTTTTAGCTTACGCTCATGATGGTGAGCTAAGCTGGACGGTTATTTGTCGCGATCCGTCGACTTCAAAGAACAAGATTAAACGCGAACATTAGCAAGATCGCTTTAATTTGCTTAAACCGAGCTAGAGGAAAGTTCGAATCCTTTAGGAACGAACCGGCTGAACTATGTATCTGAACATGCAAGCTGTCAACGATTACGCGTTTGTAATATAGTAATCTGGATCTCTTGTTGATCATTAGCGGTCCAAAAAATTTTTGGTCACATTTACTAGGTTCTGATCATTCCTCCTGCTAAGTCCTTTCTTCTCGCCCTCCACTCAAGGAGAATGAACATTCCGTTCAAGGCAGAATCTGTGAAAATCACTGTCTGGTATCGAGTGTTGTTCGATTTACTGATGATATAGCTGCTTGCGAAACACAGTTTATTGCACTGTGTTCTTCAGTTTATACACTCCGATGGTATTAGTCTTGTTAAGAATGATTCTGAAATTAAAATTCAAAACACAATTAGAAAAGTACGCTTGAATTTTCTGTTGCTTTTAACACTTTTGTTTCAACACTGACAAAATCCGAATATTTCCTGTACCAGAGATTGTATCCCATCGGCTAGCTTTTAAATACCGCCTTGGGGTAGGCAGATTCTAGCATTGGCTTATGTGAATACCCTCAGATAACCCGTTTTGTGTTTGATTGTCTTGTGACTTACACGTCGCAGGAAGCAACTTTCATTTTCTAACAATAATAAACATCGTTTTTCTCTTGTTTTATTCTATTCTGTGATAGACACTACTTTGGCGAAGCAGTTGCTTTCTACTTTGCATGGTTAGGCTTCTACACTTCAGCACTGGTTCCTGTGGCTATCATTGGTGTGCTGATATTTCTGTTTGGTATACTCGGAATGGTCAGTGATCCGATCACGTGAGTTCACAATCCGTGCAGCATACGGTTTGGTGTTACATAATGATCACTTGATATTATCTTCAAGTTGATATTATCTTGTTCATTTAATACGGCGGCTTTATATCCGTCTAAACCATGGTGATGAAGATTATTATGACGGTGATATGGAAGAGGAGGAGGAGGGGAAAGGGATGACTGTTACGATGATGAGGGCGGCGCGTAAACAGTTTTGACGTTTTCGCGTGAGTTAAGGTGAAGTGGATGCTGGCACTCAGTTCGATAAGGCGGATCCCATTTCCTTTCCCCCTCAATCTAATTCAACGACTGTTGTGCGATATATTTCTTGTTGTCTAAGTGAGTCCTTTGTGTGTTCCCTTAAATAGGGATGGAAATTGTTAATTCTCGTTGTCGGTCTCACATCATCATCATCACAACGGCCTTGAACCTAACCAGAAGGTACTATGGCTCGAGCCGTTGTTCACCCCAGTAGTGTCGTGGAATATCTTAGAGGATAACGTCAATAAAAAGGTTGAAAATTGATGAGATGACTAAGCGGTATGAGTGCCGGAATGCAACTGACTGCGGCACACTGCTATCCCAGTTAACGTTTCTAGCCAGCAATTTGAGTGACTACGAGGACCCTAGACAACCAGTCGACACCTACCTCCTTTACTGAGTGGGAAAGGAAAAGCTTCCGTATTTTGTGACCGTGACGCCGTTTGATCATCACGTGGTTTTGCCCAACGGTTGGTGATCTCAGTGTATATTGTCAGGTACGGTAAACATTCAGCTGGCACGCGGAGTGCGTGACCTAACCATCGCAGGCTGTGTTATTGTTTCCGCTGTTGTTTTTCCCCAAAACAGACGAGAAGTGTGTGACCACGGAGCGAACATCATTATGTGTCCAATGTGTTCTCGGGACCAATGTAAATTCTGGCGCTTAAATGCGTCTTGCTTCCGTACAAAGCTGACGCACTTGGTGGACAACGAGGGCACCGTGTTATTCGGTGTGCTGATGGCGCTTTGGGGTAAGTCTTCCCGGTGACTCTTCCAAGTCATTGTCGTTCTTGCTCTACAGCTTTCCGATTTATTTTCTGTCACTAATCGTCCTGACGTACTTGAGTGCAGGCTGTCCAAACTAAAGTACAACTTTATGGGACTTGCGAACAGGTCCTTGTGACCTGGTTTCTCCTCATTTGGCTTGCAAGTGTAACTCTACATTCACACTTGCACTAGACGTACCAAAGGTCACTAATGCGCAGTTGTAGATTTGAACTATTGCATTTATAGCTGGATGAACAAAGCCGCGGACACGTTCGCAAAGGGAGGTCTTGATTGTAAGATTATAAGTTATAGTTAACAGAACATTTGCCCTGCTTTTTTGCGGGTGGTCGCTAGTGATTGCGGTTGGATGTTAAGATGTTTTGAAATGGACGACTTACCGTTCAACCCATACTTGCCTCACAAACACGAGGGTCTAAGTTCAACTTTTCGTCGAGACTTGTTTTTACACTCTACCAGTTGTTCGGAGCACGCACTGCTGATGAACCTTGGTAAGAGAAAAACTGGAATCTAGTTGATGCCATTCAACCTATGGCAACCAAAAGGACTATCTGTAATCAAAAAAGCGATCGAATGTTATTTTTGTGTAGTTTGTAATATCTGATTTTGACTGAATGGCTAAGTTCTACCATGTTTGATCATGGATTACCTAACGCTACTATTTGTCATGTTAAAAACGGTCGCTGAATGTGCGTTCACTGAATGAACATGGTTGATGTCACCGTCGGTTCTGCACTGGTAGCCGCTGAGAAATTTAAACGCCGTCGCAGCGTTTCAAGTCCATTGTCTTGTTGATTCAGCCGCATCGGCTAAAAGAAGGGGAACTTCGACTTTTACTGGCTACAATTGTTTTCTGCACAATATAACGTTTATTCGTTTGACCAACGGCGCTGGCTTAATTTCTGTAAACATATACCTGACAGGTTGTCATTGTCTTGGACAATTTTCATACCTTTTAGTGATTGTGTACATTTCCCCACATACGCATCGTGCAACCTTGCTATTGAAGTTGACGACAAAGTCGAGGATGAGAAGATGATTATGACTGTCATGTATCTTTTCATCGTTCAGACAAATTCCCCCCTTTTTCCCAGATATTCTTATACTCAATATCAAGAGCACTGTTTAAACTTCTAACACACTGGCAAATGGTACCTTTATAATACCTTCATTATACAGTGGCAGACTATACCTGGACATGAGGGAGGTGGATTCAATCCGGTTCTCTGACGGACTGGTAGTATAATTTTTGAACTCGATTCTATACCTAGCAACACCCTCTTTTTAGAACTATAGACGAAATTTTTGAAACGAAACCTTTCTATGGGATTGTATATTTTTACTTTTGATTCCTCAGCTATTATGTTTTTGGAATTGTGGAAACGACAGCAAATCACGCTAGCCTACCGCTGGAACGTGTACTCACTGGAACCAGTAGATCAACCAGCCCGACCGGAATTTCTTGCTCTGTTGGACAAAGGCTACAAACGCTGGAAGAATCCTGTCTCCGGTGTAGGTTTATTTACTCGATTTTTTGTATGAAGTCACTTTCAGTTGTGTGCATTGTGTTCAGTACTGCAGTCAGTCGTTCTGAATATGATGAGCTATCAGGCGACTGAGCATAAGGTTCGACTTTTGGTACTTACCAGACGCTGCCATCAGTTTTATGCTCGATTCTCTTTTTGAAGAAATGTGGCCTACCCAGAACTGATTTGTGATTGCAGATATCGGGTAGATACGGAATCCAGTCAACGAAGGGATATCAGCACAAGCTCTTAGTGTCATGTACCTTTGGCAACGGATAACATTATTCTTCAACCTTTCATGATACCCAATTTGTCACATCTGTCATAGTCCATATATATGAGTCTTGTTGGTCATATCTTGGTGCCCCGTTTACTTCGGGAGTAGTGGAGTCCAATTCACGTTGATTGAGGCAAACGAAAAGCCTATACCGCTTTCTGTTTTTGCTGTTTCATGTCCTGTTCTCTTCCTATTAAATGACTAGACCTATAACCTAATTTTCACCCATATTCGATACTAGTGATTTTTTGATGATTATTACTACGCGATGAGGTGAAGTAACTTCTGGGCAATTCACCTTTTTCACATACCTCGTTACTTTCACAGGGTTCTGATAAACGACATTTTGAATTGGTATATGTTGTTACTGTTTTCTTATTCATATTTATGCGTGATTCGTAATTTGCCAATTTTCCATTTACCGAAACTCATTACATTGTGTAAACTCCACCCGGTTATCCTTCATCTGACCTAGTCAGCTGCATGCTGAGGACAACGTCCAATCGACTGATTCAGCGGTCAGTGTATTGCGTGTTTGCTTGTGGTTGTATTATTTTGTTCCATTACGTAACGTAACTGGTGACGTATCATTAGCTTTGTGAATGTGTGACTACAACACATCAAGCTAAATGAGTTCTTGATTGAAAGCTGACGACTTTGAAGTGAGTTCCGTTAATCTGTCCTTGATGCATTCGATAAGTGGCATTTGTTTTGATAGTTTCACAGCTTCGAAAAATGAGTTGTTTCTCATTGTGTCTATTTCAAGAACTCCATTGTAAACTCTTAGACCGTATCACTCGGACCAGAACACGCGGAAGATATGCAATTATTCAATGGGAACGTTCAATATGAGGGTTAACATCCGTTGCTGTATTCCATTTTAAATGAACGCTCGAATAGCAAACGGGTCTTAAGAAGTAGACATGTGAGGGGTTTACGATATCCCAATCATTCTTGAATATCAGGACTACGTAAAAGATTAATAATCAACTCTAGGAGGTGTCTCATTCACATCAAGGCAGATGCATTTGTGACATTCTGTCCTTTACAAACCGGCTGAGCATCTTCGAATCCAGTATGTGTGATCCCGAAAGTAATCTGCTAACAGACCTACTGTTGATGGGGGTCGATGAACTATGCATCGCAGAAGGATGGTTTAGACGTTATTCAGTCTTTCACTAATGGCTCTGACAAACAAATACTATTGTTTATTCTTTTGGCTACATATTAGGCTTTCAACTCTCTTCAACGATATGGGCAATAGTAATGTCACGTTCGACTTAGCACAATTATCCATCATCACTTTCATGAAAAATTTCTCTCATAATCAACAAATAAATATCTCCGATTTTTTATTGCGTCACTAGTATAAAACTAGTTGTTATGTGAAAGACGGCCAAACATTCTTACGAACACGCGATTGCCCTAATGTGATAGACGCTTGCTATTGATAAAAACAGTTTTGCATTTTGAACACTGCATCGCGGGTTGTCTGGTTTAAACCTACTTTTTGACACACAGTGGTAATGTTGCCAACAGTAATGTTGTTATCGTCAAGTATCTACGATTGAAATGATAAATAAGAGAAAATCGGCGCTGATCGTCTGAATTTCTGTCGTCCTGTTCATCGTTAAGGATTGATAATAAATGGGCAGTCAGTAATTCGCCTTTTTGTCTAGTCCGTCATTATTTGATGGTCTCTTCTAATGGCAGATTTCCCAGAAGTTATTGCAGTCGTTTCCTCTTCATAAATCTACTAGGTTTCCGTCAGTTTTTGGCAATACATTGTTATTTTCCAGGACCCTTCTGAACGCAAAACGTTCTGTCTAATGGATGCAACACCGAAAAAAGTAACTCCATCCCTTTCAACTGAAGATGCATGGATGTGTTTGAAAACATCACGGCAAATTGTGTGTTCGCGTGTGTGTATATTTTGTTCCCTTCTATTTCCCCTGTATTGTTACGACCCTCATCTACCGCCTTGTATTTTCAAACCACAATCTGAAATGTGCCGACTTTTTGACAATCATGTACAGATGATTCGGAGCCAGTGTTATTTGATGATTGTTTACCTTAATTTTTCACTCTGATCACTTCAGTGAGCAATCCGTGTTTCACTGACCCCGGTTTGTTCCCCTTTCCTCTTCGTCCAAGTCAGTTCTCTACTATCTTCTTCCCCTAATTCTAATTTATTTCTGTTCGTTCCACAGAACTTCGAGCCGGTGGTCCCATTCTGGCGTAACCGAGTGCCCTGTTTTTTTGTCAGCTACACCACAGTGCTGTTTGGAGTAAGTTCTTGCTTGTTGCTTACAGTTCTGTTCGGTGTTGATTATGTCACCCAAGTTTATGTTAAGTTAACTGTTGCTTTTTAGCATACCTGGAGTTTGTGGTCAAGCAATGCAGGTCTTTGTAGGGTGTCTTCTCTTGCTCACACTGAATACTGCTTTGTACTGCCTGTCTCGTTTCGTCTCTTTATTTATCTTGCTGGTCGGCAGTCGGTTTCTGAAGGACCTTAGGCTACGATAACCACTTGTTGTGCATTCTGTCTGAATTCGTATTAGACCTCCTATAGGAGGCATACAGACACATGCGTACAGAACAGACAAGTGAGAACACTTGGTTGCCCCCGGGATCCTTAGAAAGCCAGATGACCGTTGGCCACTACACATGCAGCCGTAACGTTTACTGTTGTTTTACATATCGTGTGCTACGACAATAAGAAAAGTATCTTTGGTCGACCGATTAAGGTTCAAAAACCGTTCGAAGTATCACTTATTCACTCCAGATTAAGTGGACACACTTGATGAGATGTCACTTTACTGATAGTCAGTTTCTATGTAGCAAACGATGTCTATGTTGGATCAACGATGAACCACCGAAGTTCCAAAGCAACACACCCGTTGCGATTGACCCATGTCTCGCATAGACAAAAGGTACGTGAGAATCAATCGTTAGAGATACAGTTTAATAAAGACCCATTGATGACGGAACGGTAAATGTGCTCGCGGTCCAGAGCTAAGATATCGTGACTGCTTCGACCATAGTATATATGACGCTGACGACTTCAAGCACCGGTACGTCGTACAAACTGCCAATTAACTTGTTAAGTCAAACCGGCTAGTTGCTAGTGCTTGGAATAACGTCCGTCACCACCAAACCGTCGTCTACCCATGAAAATCGTTTCGTTTTCTTACCAGGTATATTCGATCACTCTGATCACTGTACAGTGAGCTCAGCTGCCTTGCACATAAATCACTGGCTTGGTTTAGATTGCATGGAATAACGGTTGATTTCCAATTATTAATTCATTTACAGCTCTATAACTGCAACAGTCGTGCCAGTCAATCACCGTTTTTGTTTACTTTGCGGTTGATTCACATTAATGAGTCACAGTGAACCTATTAAGTCGTCCGAATTTTCTGTTTAGCATACTGTCGTTTTAGCCAACTTTTGTTTGCGGTAAGCTTGTTGTCTCTAACCTGTTTGACTCCGGTTGTGTCTCGTCGAACCATTGCGTTCACTCTGTTCAGAAACAGGCCCTTGTCAATAGCCATCATAATTCTCGCCGAACGTCCCTTGGATTAAAGTTTCTCTTTTAATTTTTCAAAGAGACGATTTCACTTACTAGCAAGCAATCCATCGTTGTCCACATCAAACGCTCGTCGTTGATCCTGACGTTGAACGGATATAAAACCGTGAGAGGAGACCTAGGCTGAAAGGATGGAATATTTGCACTCGAACATTCAGCACCAAGGTGCCATAACCTTACAAAACACTGACAGAATTTCATCAGTTGGCACCTGCAAAACAACTTTTCCGTCCAGCAACTTAAGCTGACAACTACATTTCCGTCAGTGTGCTCCACTAACCGCCATTCCTCCAGCCATCTGCTGTTGATGCTGGCGCTGCTACTGATGTTGATTGTGTTTCGGGGACCCTAGCTAGGCTGACAAACACTTGGGGGTCTGTTGGGAAACTTGTGCAAAAGTGCAAGATTTAGAAAACATATTTATTTGTACAATGTCCTTATGCGTGTCAACAGAATCTCATGTTTTGGGCAATTCTTATAGTTCTGAATGAGATAGTAAAGTTTCGACCTATTTATTAGTAAGAATTCTTTGATAAAATCGGTTACTTTTGTGTGGATCAGTTATTACTTTTTTATCCTTGTACGCACAATTACGTAATCCTACCGTCTGCGTGATCTGGGACCAAGATTTGCCGACTCTTCTTCGGCTACACTTGATAACAACCAACTGTTATTAATGGTGTCAGTGTTTTGTGTATTCTTCTACACTACCCTTTCGAGTTTGATTCTATGGTTCATCTATGAAACGTATATAATGTATCCTGTAGTAAGTACGCTGTCATCTAACTGGTTGTATGTAATCCAGATATCTGCCTGATGTTCTGATTTAAAGTTGGAGAAAAGTAATCTAGAACACTAACTACGAAGTGTTTATTGTCATCGTCATTACAGACAGCAATACATCAGTGGTTCACACTGATGCTTAACTGCCACTCACCCACGAAGGAAGAAAAAACACTGTATAGGAAGAGAAAATAAGAAAAAAAGGGAAATGGGGGAGGACCTCACCACTAAAAACAGCTACGTCTATATTCAAACATCCAACATCAAGGCGCCTACACCTTGCAAACAAACAACCGAGCTGTAAGTGAAAACAAAACGTCATCAG
>LUCH01001396.1:66750-116676 GCA_013368495.1 Paragonimus heterotremus
GCTATTCTTGGGAGCAAATCAGGGCACATTTGCAGTGTTTTCGGGACCGAGGTTTTCCGTCAAGCACACTACTGTATCGAGGACGAACCGGTTCATCTTTTTGAGAGCATACAACGTGTACTTATAAAATCCCTCCAGTTAGACTCTGCTGAACACGTCATACTGCTGGATTGATCTGCAATACGTGTGTTTCTAATCTTCAAAGTCTGGCTCAAAAATTGGGTTTCTCTGCATACCACCTTGTTCGTTGGAAGGAACCCACTTAGACCTGTGGAACATTTAGTTTTCTTGTTGGCGCTCCCACCTCAGTGTGCAATCTCGAGGGGCATATGTGAGAAGGAGTTTTGTCTTCGCCAGCTTTCAGTAATTATAGAATCTGAAAGACTTCTGGCAGACTTCAAAAGGGAGGATGCTGTTTCCTTGCGTACGAATCATTCTGCTCGTGACTTGAATTTAAACAGCCGCATAATCCTTATTCGTCATAATTCCCATCAGTTGTGTCAAGTCATTACGTGAAACCAGCAGTTTTTTGATGCCTAATTGGAAAAATTTTGGAAGCACGATTTGCTGGTTTCATTCTAAAAACGCACAATCTACGACAACCATACTGCTTATCCTGTATGTCATTTGAGCATGTGCCGCACCAGACATCCTTTATCGAGATTACGCACGACGACGGCCACACGACATGATCACTGTGTACTTCTTGGTTTTTCTCGTCTACCTGCTTTGTGACCACATAATTCGCTGGTGAGAACTGCTATCCGATCTAACTATGTCATCATTGTGATGCGCATGTATTCACATCGTCAGCACCTCTGTCAATTAATTTTTTTAAATGTGGATTTTTTGTTCAAACGTTTTCTTCTTTGTCGATGGAACGAGCAATGGTTTCAGTCATATAACTATCTGAATCATTCACTCATGCCATTCCAGTTAACCTAAAACCAGCAGGATTCTTGCTATTCCTCGTTCCACTGTTCACCTTGCAGCATTTGAATCTTTTTCTGTGAACCTCCACTTCCACTGTTCCCTCCATCTTTTGTTCTTTTACTCAGGATAATTCTTCGTCTATTCCACCAAATTGTTTTCCGGAAGAAACAGAAGAAACAGGCAGCCATCCATGCAGCTGATTTGGAAAACCAGACAGACTCTGGGCGTCCAAAAGTGTTGAGTACGCGGTTGTTGGCTTGTCGTGCAGACTTCAACCTTCTGGATCCTGGGTCACGTCCCATATTCAATGAATATTTGGAGATGAGTAAGTAGCCGTATACTCGGAATTGTTTCAGTGGCTTCAGACAACAGTGTTATTTCAAATGTTATGCTTTCCGACTGTAACCACTCCATTTACGTACGTCATTAATTAGGGAACTGGGGATTGACTTCGACCATATGCATTTGAAATATACCTCATTCTTCTCCCCTCTAACATCGTGGACTTCACAATGGATTCAATGTTTTACATAAGTAACTCTATCCTCACGCTGTACGGTTCGGGATAAAACCAAAACACAGAGGCAACGAAAAGTCGTCATACGCTGCCGTTTTACTCGGCACCTGGTGAGTTGAGCATACTGGGATAATTGAATTGGGGATGTGTTTCGAACTAGGCAGCAACAAAAATGACCTCGAAGTCTGGTTAGTCTAGTCAGATGTCAGAATTTCACAGTGTCCCCTAGGTTACGTCAACTGGTTTGGCGAATTATTTCCGCTCCGGTTACATTCAAAGCCCAAGTGCTTCCTGGTTTTAATATGAATCACTTTTTTCAACCGAAGATTCAACGTGACAAATTTATAGGTGGTAATCTGTCGCCTCAGTGTTGGACTTACCTGTGAACAGTAGAATGACAGCGCCTGCTCTTCTGGTTCGGCGTGGGGTATGCCGGCCCAGAGTAATACGACCTCCCCTATTCGCCTACGGTCCAGCATCCCGAATACATAGACACATTCGTCAAAGCTTCAGTCTAACGGACTGTGGTCCATCAAACTAACATCACCCCTTTTCAACGAGTTCAGTTGCCTTTACGCCAGACTTGATGGCCCGACGATTTTCGTGTAACAAACTATCAAGTACCCTTATTAAGTTCTTTATTTGTAGTAATTCGGTGAGTCTTATTGATGTCTAACTCTTTGTGCACTTTGATGTGAAAATTGAACACCCATACCATATTATGAAAAGCTGGGACGTAATTGCTGCTTTTTTGCATGCTTGTTCACGGCTGTTTTTTAAATGGTTAGCACATTCGTAGCATAACACATTGGTTAATGTTTGCAGTTGGTTCATATATCACCTAGTGCCTTTTTAACCTAATTGGTGGAAGTTTGATTGGGTTGATTTTTTGCTGGACATTTCCACCGTTTGGGTTGTTTCGATCAATTGATTATCGTCTAGTTTTGATAGTTTCGTTCATCGTTACCCTGCTCCAGTTCAGATTACAGCCTCACTTCTCTTCATTACTTCATTCCACCTCAATATCATTGTACAGTGATCCAGTTCGGATTTATCACTATGTTTGTGCCCGCTTTCCCGTTGGCTCCATTTTTTGGTCTACTAAACAACCTATTTGAAATCCGTGGAGACGCTAAAAAATTTGTCAATCAGTACCGACGTCCGGTGATGGAACGTGTGAAAACCATTGGTAAGTTGGTTCGTTGTTTTATAATAACACTCTTCACATAGACGGCTGTGATTGGTAGTCTTTTCGTTATCCAAACGGTGTGCACAGAACCGTCGGTTGAGCAGACCGAAAGCTGCGTTGGTCGTCATCTCAGTCACAACCATTTTATTGTGTACATCTACTGCTACGTCCCCATAGAGTCGAAATGAACTATCGCAAATTGTATGATTGCTGGTGAACAGTTAGGAACATCAACTCTTGATTGTTTTGACTATATTTTCTCGTATTGTTTCGTGAATTTCCTGACCAACTGGTAGCCGAGACAATTGTGTCGCATAATTCAACCTGGGCTTAGCATTTGCACATAAATTTCCGCTAAAAACCATGAACTAGTCTTGATATCATATGTGAGTCTATTACGCTAATCGGACAATTAGTGTGACGGTCACACCGTTGTTCAGCATCCGCGAACAGTGCTCAATTGTCTCTTTCTTCTCTCTTCTGCTTTTCGAACTTTACTTTTAGGTATTTGGTTCCCAATCTTGCTCGTCCTTTCAAGCATAGCCATACGAACAAATGTGAGTTTCTATTCTCTTACAATTTGCTTCTGTTGGCTGCCCATAGAAAGCAATGGTTTCGTTGCCACACAATTACTGTAATTTGCTGTTCTTCTCACAGCATATTGAATCCCTGCACCTTGATTCAACGAACTGTCTTGGATTTGTGCAAATGTGCTGAGTTATCCAATGTGATATCATTCACATGGCTTTTTAGAAACAGTTTAATGCAACCCATGTCGGCGTACCAAGCTGTTTAATCTTTCTCTCAAGTTGGCCAATTAGCTAACCCTGTGTTCCTTACCATTGAAGTGTTCATCGATTGTAATGATTGGTGTGCCACCCGCCAACATTCCATTGTTATGCATCGGTAGTATCCATCTTCTGCCGATTTGTTTCTTCTCCCATCCCCCTGTCCGCTGAATCTAATGGAAAACGTCACTGTGCGCATATGCGTCACAAAAAGCATATAGTATTTACTATTTTTGTGAAAATGTGTACAACAAGGTCTACAGTTACCAACCGAACAAAATCACTAACTGCATAATATTTTATCCACATTGCTCGTTATCACAACTTTTGATTAGCCGGTAGACGCGTCTTGATGATACCGGAGATTTTTCAACCCTCTAAATTGCCTAGTATATCCATTATCTTTCTCAAGGTGTAGAATCATTTGAATTAAGTGTGGTTTCCGGAAGTGTACCGAATCGTCAGTTAACTTAATCTTCACCATCCTCGAACTAAACTGAAAGTTAGTGAACCTACCTGCAAGGCAGGCAGTAGTTGATACTCAGTTGACGTTATTTCTTACTAACTTGAACGAATGTGTTGCTTGAATATGTCCGGTGATGATATGACCACGACCCGTGGTTACCCTTAAATAAAGCAGGTAGATGTCACCCTCAAGATCTGGTCCTCGTGATCACACAGGTTAGGAACGCTAATCGAGGTGATAACCTGTCACAAACAGTGGCATGCCACCACTCATAAAATGTCCAGTTCTTTTTGATCTTCATCTATCCGCTTTTGTCCTTTGATAAGTTTCTAAGTTATTCCACTTAGTTATTACGATGAGCGATTGCTCGAACTTCAATATCCTCTGATCTGGCTTCAAACCGTTATGTATGAATGAATGATGATAAAGAACTTGGTTTGCAACTTTAAGTTTAACAGGCAACAAATGTCGTTGGTAGGCATCGAGTAGCAGGCGATACCTCGTATTTTCCACTAACGTTATCATCACCTAGTGCATTGCGCACCAATTCTGTTTTCTTTGCTGTACACCGCAGTTTTTGTGACTCATGGTTTCAAGGTCACGCAGGAACTGTCGTTACGTACGGAGCGGTTACTTTCACAAGTGATGGTTTGCTCATTCACTGTTGGATAAACGCGCATACCCACAGAGAGTGACAGGAAGAGAGCGAAAACAGAAACGAAACGGCGACAACTCTGGTTATAAATATCATTCCGTTTCAAACCGCTTGCATTTTGCTTTCAGTGACTCACTCGGACCTTTTAAAATGATTTTACGGATCAATCCACCTAATGCGAAATCTCTGAACCATTGCACATTTTGTGTTTGCTGTATGTCTGTGGTCAGCTAGACTGTCCTCTTTCTGTGCTTTCTTGACGCTGCGTATTATGTGACTCTGGCAGTTGGAAGTGAGATTTGCACGAACTCTTGAGAACAGTAGTGGCCTGAAGCTTATTCGCTGTCTGTTTTTAGTCCGCGGGTTACTTTTGAAACAAGGTGTAATCTCTCCTTTCGAGTAGGTCATCAGATGATTTGTGTAGTCACTATTTTTATGCTTGTTGTGGTGGTTAAGTTCATAGGTTGATGTATATATCCTATGATTTTTATCAACCAGTTTTAAGTGTGACGGGTGGGTTATTTAGCCAAAACGCTGCAGTCGGAGTCACCTCATCTTGAACTAATTTCGAAGAACATTGTTCACCATCTGAAGGTTTTTTTTCCCAGTGAAGGATTGTTGATGGAATTCAACCAGACGAACACCACTTGTGTTAAGACGTATTCCGTCAACTCTGCTGTCCAGGTAAGTAGGTCAATATACTGGTATCTCGTTGATTGCTTTTTATGACAGTTGTGAAGTTCGCAGCGCTAGCGAATGGATGGGTTCACCGGTGGACAAAATATGGACAGAGCAATCAATGATTAGCCAGTTAACCTGATATGGAGACGGACATGGCCCTTGTCCACAATTCGCCATAGTTTTACATACTCGCTGGTACCTGAAGTGAACGACACAATTTCTCGTGGTTATGACTACTTAATTTTTAGTGATAATCGATTACTCAATCTTAGCTGAACACCTTTCATCCAACCAGTTACCACTTTACTTTACGCCCCCCCCCACAAATACATCCAGTTCGGCATGATGCTTATCAATGGTCAAAGGTTTTGCGATCACTTTGAATATAAAAGTCGGGTTGATGAGGCACCATTTCACCGAAAGAAATTAGATGAAGGGTATGCTCGTTGAGACTCACAGATGAATGATGGACAGTCCCACAGTGCAAGGTGATAGTGATTCTGCTCACAGCTGTGGTTCTATCTATGCAATTGGAAGGAATGAGTTGGAGATCATCACTGGTTTAATCTACGGAGACCTACTACAGAAACATCTGTTATCAATATGGATTATCCGTACCTAGCCGGTATTTCAAAATGATGTTGCCTTACGATAAAAACGGTGCTTTCAATGCAAATTCCCATTGACTGCTCAGTTCATTTTTTGTCCAACTGTTTGTGGTACTCAGAACACCATGTCCAGTAGGATCTGATAATGGTATATTCGATATCCTTGTGTGGAACCCTACTGCTCGAAAAGTGGACGGCATTCCGATAGGTTACGTGGATAATCAATGCTGGGAAGCTACCACACGTACGTAACAATGAAGCGAATCGACAGCGATTGCCGTGCCGGAAACCTGTCAGATTCCCTTCCAACTTTCACACAATAACAACGACTTGACCAAAAGTGAGGTCAAATGGAGCTTTTTTGTTCTCTTCTGCTTACACTAGCCAGTGTAACTCCTTTCTGTCAAAGAAATTAATACCTACGTTAGTAAGACGCAAATGTATCAGTCGTTCACTTTCAACAGTGTGCTAATTGCTTTCCGATCATCGCAGGCGTTGTTCGGTACCAATTTCCTATTACACAGGACATACTGACTTAGTTATCCTGCTTTCTTATTCTAACTATCCGTATCTTCAAAATCGTAATAACGAACTTCTACGGACCAGTTTTAATAATGATTTTTCTCGTACCGGCTAAAAGCTGTTGTTATTCTAGGCTCAGTATCACTCATTAGTGTCTTGTATCTAATAGAGGAGTTTCTCCCGTTTCTGCGAAACATAGTGTAACAGCAATTCCTAGATGCACGGCATTTACTTGACAACTCCTATAGGACGTTTGTCAGTGAGGTAAATCTACGATGAATGAATTTATTCATGGTTATTGTTTTATTTACTGGATCAGGAGGTGGATCAAGTTAACTCCCAAACCTGAACACGCCATTTTTGAACTCATGGATGGGTCTGCAGTAGCGAATTTCAATCTATTTAGCTTTGGTCCAAATTCAATGCTTAACATCGTCTGAGTGATAAAAATTCCCTAGTCACATCAACGGGATAGTTCAAAACCACTAATTATATTAATATAGCACCATCTGTTGATGTTTCTATTTCATGATTAAACTTTTTCCTCTTCTATGAAAAATGTTTATTAATTGTGTAATGAGGTTACCTAGTAGTTACCACATTTTTTGCCTCGTTGAGTCAATGACTGTTGCTGCGATATAAATTACAACTCACAGAACATCCACGTGGTGGTTCTCGAGTCAGGTGTCAGGGCTAAATGCCTCCAGCTTGTATGTACCCAATCGAATATGTTGTTTGGCCCCTTTTTGAAAGTGTTTATTGCCACTGACTTGATGCATTTATTTCAACAAGATCATCATCATCATAAACAGCAATGCAACAGTGGTTCACACTGAGGCTAAACTGCCACACAACCACGAAGAAAAAGAAACAAACTCTGTATAGGAAGAGAGAAGAAGAAAAGAGGAGGAGAAGGGACCTAGTCATTAAAAATATCTACGTCTACATTCAAACATACAACTTCAAGGCGCAAACAAACAACCGAGCTGTAAGTTAAAGTAAGGCGTAATCAACAAGACAACTTCCTTACGGCTTTCACTGCCACGCGTCATTAAGTGCACTCACTTCACAGACAATTCGGCCAAACAACAACGACATTCACGCCACTGAGGTCGGTTAGCCGCCATCTCACCTAACGTCTTAAGCCATCGACTCCGTGTGTCGCGAGGGCTGATTTCAGACGGAACTTTCATTTATGGTTCTTGGTTAGTTGGGTTTTTGATTGAATGTGCTGTAGTTGAACATAGCATTTCGAACCGACACAAACTCAACCACGACATGTAACGTTTTACACATAGATCGTTTCATTCATTGTTGATGTTGTGGCGTAACGAGCGGCGTGTTTTACACATGCTGCATTACACGGGCACGGCGGTTCAGATAAGCCACCGGACAAAAGGAAGTCTCATATCGGTAGGTAACAGGCATTAACTTGTTTCCGATCACAACTCACCGCGATACTGTATCAATATCCGTGCTGTTAAAGTGGATCGTAGTACCTTACCCATGAGTGTGTACTACGTAGCCACCATCGAATAGCACTGGATCAATGTCCTGTTGCTCTCAAAGGTGTACTTTTGTGACGGATCGGGTGAGCTGAACTGGAGGTTACCGTATCACTGCACGACTACAAGAGCTCGTCAGACTTCGACGAGAATTTGCAAGCTGTTCATACCTTTTGAATTTACCAACCGTAACATGTGACTTAAAGATTTTGTTGTGTAAGGTAGAAAGACCGATGTCGCACTACCTGGTAGCCGGAACCATCACACGTGAAGAGAACAACGGAAATGAATAATAATTACCGAAGTGTTGGTTGATTGACGTTTACAGCAGTTAGTCAAGGTGAAGACCTATACAATTTCTACGGCGCTATCTTGGCTTAGAGCTCCTTCAATTTTGATCGTGAACACAATCTGAGGAATTCATATGATTAGACTTTCTTAGTGTCTTTTCGCTAACAGAACCGCACAAATGTAAGCGACCGTCTTTAGCTGCGCATTGTTCATGCCTTCCAGGATATCTGTAAATGGTGGGGTTTTACAAAACCGTTTATCGCTTTTGACTGTCAGTTCCAACGTGTGAACATGGTGGCTGAAAAAAACGCCACTTATTGACATGAAACTGTCCATCAGGTTGTGGCATTTTTATCATGTGGTGTAGAACGCACGCATTTCGCTTTGTTGAGAACGAACAACATTTGTCTGAACCTCACATTCAGATTCTATTCTTATACAGCCCAAAAAACTTTAGTATTTGTTGTCACACGCAAACGTTTACATATCATTGTCCCCTCTCTTCCATTTGATATGGCTGAGCTCCGCGTTGTATAGCCAAATATCTTCTCAGTCCTTTTTCACTAGTCCAATATGTCCGGCTCAACGCAGATGCGTTTTTCATTCGGGGTGAATATCAATAATCGTTGTCGTTAATATAGGATGATATAACTTAAGTGCCATTCACGACTTATCAAAAATACGCATTCCCGTTAACTACAGCCAGCCCCATTTTATAAAGAAGGATCATATCCTAGATTGACGCTTATGGGGATTTGTCAGTTACATTTATCTTTGACAGTGCCAAAGTGCAAACTAGGAGCAAGCTTCGTGAGGTAGCCCCGCTGACTGTTGTTGTGTTAGACACGAACGAATGATCAAGTACGGGCACCCGACCACACTGAGTTTTGAATAATCCTGAGGTCTCGGGAAGAGACATGATAACTGTCCTGTTAATTCCAGTCGGTGCCTTTCGATTAGCACTTCTCTCCTAATTGAAATCATGGAATTCATCAAACTCGAGTTAAATTTCGATTACTGGTGAGGAAACGGGGAACATTATTCACAAACGAATGTGAATGAATGTTTGTGTGTAACCTTTCGGCTTAGTTTAATTTGGGGACAACGACGTACTGGTGAACATGGCAAGAATTGAAATTCCAGCCTTGATGAGGGTATGCATTACTGACGTATACTAAGGTACAGCTTGAATCTAATATTGCTTTTTGAAAGGAATTGACTTCAATGTCGTTGAGAAAACGAAGGCGGCGATCATTCGTGAGTGGTGTTTAATTTGTGTTACCTGAAATCCCGTTCTACTATCTTTTAATATAATACTTCACAAACTGTGGAACAATGCAGGGTGGGCATTTCTGTCGTAGAAAACATTGCCTATTGAGAATCGGTTTGGGATAAAACGGTTGCTCTACGTATTTTGTTGAGATTCTCCTTCGTCCCACTTCCCTAAGTCTCTAAGCACCTCTACATCGGATTACATCTTTCTATATTTATTCGAGCCTTTTTGTAGGGTCTTTGGAGCCCAGCACATCGATTAACCATTCTTAACCATCTTTGACGGCTTTCCATTCCACAGCCTCATTTGGTTAACCAACCAACCTAACTGTCATACCAGCTGATGGTCGTTGTATCACAATAAATAAACGTATGGATTACGACACATCTGTCTAAGCGGATATCACGTGAACCCCAAGGCTGTGTAGCGACCCTTACTGTCGTAACTAATCGTACCCGTCGACCCTCCCGAGAAGTCCACATTATTCTGTCCTTCGATGTACATCATTTCAAACCAGCTGCGTTTGTTCATCGTTGTTTTTGGCGTATCCGGCTTCTGCAAGATGGCATAGGGCAAGTGCTGATGAGACCTCTCAACATCTCGTTTAGTTGCTCGAGATAAGTAACATCTTGTTCAAGCATACGTTGTTAAATGTCTTATATGGACTACCGGCTGGAGGTTCTACTAAGTGTACTGATTGACGGTACAAGATGTATCAGGAAGAAGGCGTTAGCGCAAAAGTAGATAAGTGTTATAAAACGCACATTTATTTTAATGGTTTCCGTTTTGTGACTGTTGCGGGCAGTCTGTATGTCTTCAGAATTTTGTACAACAGCAATATGATAATGTTATCTTCGTTCGTATTCAGTAGGTAAAGCTTGGGAAACTTCGTGTGTACGGTTTGAACCCATCGATTAGGAGGTTGCTTCCGGTTATGTGTGCATCAATTACAAATAGGCAGTTCACCTCCATGTTGTTTTTGTTGCTGCTGCCGCATCACCATATCTCCAAAATAGTCAAAGCCGGGAGGTTTGATGGCTCATCTGCTTCCCCATCCCTATGTCTCGGTAAGGCTAATCAATGGTGAAAACCGAGCGTGGAATGCAAGCCTGTGATCGAACATCAGAAGAACCGTTATACCTTTTCTTCACATTTTGTAGTCCTTATCTTTTTCCATCCAGTGTTCTGCGGGTTAAAACTGTCCACATCATATAGAGTCCGAAAAACAACACATGCTTCACACCATTATGCCTTAAATCTAACAGGTTATGGGAAATTCATATGAGTACTACTTTGTATTACCTTTACCTGTGTTATAGAGTTCCATTCTCCCTATTTTTGTTTCACATCCATTTTTATTGACCTCTCGCTCCTCACGTTCCATCTAATCACCAACCAATTGTATTCTTACATAACAGTATGACTTTCTATCCCAATCAGTTCCATGTGAATTTAGGCTACCATGAGTGCGTAAACCCTTGTATTGTTGCCATGAATAGAAATTGGTGAAGTTTAGGATACATGTGTGATATGACTTTGGCTATCTGTCCGGTCAGTTGCAGAGCTGCCTGCTGCCATTCTTCATACTGTTCAAACTTTCAAACGCTTTGTAAAGAGTGTTTGATCCAGCATTGCTCTTAGAAGATGCTAAAGCCAAAGCAAAGACACTTACTGAGGTATCTCAATTTGCTGTTAGTCATGATCACTTGCAGACAACATGAATAGTCGAACTAGCTGCTGTTTGGAAAAACTAGCCGAATGATCAGCACCTAACAGATGAACACAGGAGGCTTAAACGTTAACCCTGTTATGTAATGGGCTGAAATTTTGGTTAACTAACGTGCTCGTGTACTCGGTGCACTAGGAGTGTGAATTTAGTAGTGATGACTTAACGTAGTGCCGCTGCTTTCCTCTGCTTGCCTTCTTGTTCTGCCTGTCTTCAAAACAAGACTGGACCTTGATTTGATGTGGCGGCTTGCGGTTCTTGATGACCTATTGGGTTAAACTGGGAGGTGTGACGATCACACAGACAGAGTCATTTATACCAGGCAAATTCATAGGTAGAGATCCGACAAACCACACTCTCTTGATCCTCTAGGTAGGCGGTTGGAAAATGGTTGGCAATTATTTCCCGAAAAATATCCCTTTTCTCACGCTGCTACCTATCCGCTGCCTTACGGTACAAGTTTGTTAGACAAAGGCTTTGCCTGCGAACCTTAATCGTTCTTTTGTCCAGATCTGGGCGTCCTGATAGTATCTCTGTCCACATACAACCATAAATACTCATAACGTTCATAATTCCATATTGGGACTGCCATTTCGCAGTGTAAACCAGGCCGCCCTGTTTGCTGCATACAGCAGGATGGATAGACAAAAATGTGCTACCGCTGATCCCTCCACCACTGTCTTATCAATCCTAGATCTTAGGCCACTTCCGAACCCCATTTTTGGTAGTTACTCTACAAGTCTCACTATTATGTCCGCACGTCCCATTTTTTACCATCTAGCCTCAAGTCTTCTTCGTTCCTTGACTAGACCTAGAATACGAATTAATGTAGATGCTTTCAGTTGTTGCACTTTGATACAGATGAGTCAAAAGGCTGCTCTCGTACAAACCTTAGACTCTTTAATATTGATTATACACTTCGGGTGATTCCACGGCCACCGCTACCGGTCAGGCTGGAGTAGGTGTAGTCTTCAGCATAATGGCCGCAACGGCATTAATAGACTGAATTTCTGTTAACAGTAGACTTTGTGCCATCTGTTTGGAAGGTGTTAATTAGGCCAGTTTTAGACGCAAAATCTTCACAAATCTTTTCATTATATATGTTTATGTTCAGACCGACTGCACTAACGCTGGTGTCAAGGATGGCATTCTACTCGGATCTGGCCGCTGGCCGTCAGTCGACACGCGGTTCTGATATGGTTATTCTAGCCGGGGATATGAACACCCAGGTCAGCCGCCTTGGTGAGTCCGAGTCCTGTTTAAGTGGCAAGTGTCACTCGGATTATGATGGACGGCACCTGTAACCGCGCATTATTTTTGAACACCGTGCGCGTCATTGTTACACTTGGTGCCCCACCTCTCCGAATCAAATTTGTTCTCAGATAGACCATATCACAGTTAGTTATAGGTGACGGGGCCTCATTCAGGACTGTCGTTCTTATTGGAGCACGTACTCGGACTCAGATCATACGTCAGTACGTTGCTGTTTTGCCGTTCTGTTCCTAATTTTGACGGACAACGATCCCCCCGACAACAACAGCTGTTGAGAAACTGCATATAGGAGGGATATCCGTAAGAAGCTGAAACGTAGCCTGATCCCTGATTGTGGTGCTTGACTAATAGGGGAAATAAAGAAATGGAAACCGCTTTCGTTTCAGGGAACACTTGTATACTGTTCAAGCATATACGCGCTGCTGGTCTAAGGCAACCGTCTCTCAATGCAACCGTCAACGAGGCAGATGGCATCTTCCTCTGTAATAAGTCTAGAAGGGAAGAACACTAAGTGGAACACCATGAGGTTCAGTTTAGATGGCCTCCTTTCTCCACTGCGTTACTGCCGCGAACTTGGAATGCAGCATTGTGGTCGGTAGATCTGAGACCATCCAGTAAGACTGATGTTTGCAATTGCATTCCGGCTGTCAAACGTAACAGAGCTGCAGGCCCAAATAACCTCGCGCAGGTACTTTTCATAGAAGATGGAGAAGCGTTAGTGAAACCTTGATTCATTTATCTTAGTTTGTGCGGACGACGAAGACCATCCCTACGTGCTGGAGTCACGCTATAATACTATCCATACTCATGTAAGTTTTCCGGGACACTTGCTTGAACCAAAGAGGCAATAACTTGAAATTAATCATTACTAAAGCTGTGGCTTTCGTTTTATCTTGTCGAATCATCGCAGCTCGGAAGCCAAACATTAATGAGGAACAATCAGAGTTTCGCCTTAATATGGAGATGCATTGGTTCAAGTTTTACTGTCAGATTCTGGACCAGCGTCTTCATACGTACCGCCGAACAACGATTGCCGTTTATCTCGATTATAAACGTGCGTTCGATTTTGTGGATCGATTTTTAGAGTCACTTAAACGTAGAGGTGTGCCGGACAAGTATATGAACGTAATGTCGTCTCTTTATTCCCATACTTCATCTCAGGTTAGAGTTTGCGGTGAAATCCCTGACAGTTTCACCAGCAGAAGTGGCGTACGTCGAGGCTGCCCACTTCCACGGTCTGTTTAATTTTTTGATGGACGAAATAATGAAGGACTATCTGTGACACTCGTAGAATGCCGGCGTGGACAGCCGACCTGGTGGGAGACTGACTGATCTTGATTATGCCGATGACAAGGTGTTGCTGTGTGACAATTTCCTCTAGGGCTAGGGCAGTGTTCGTTAATTTGGGACATCTCTGGCGACAGAGAGGTATCTGTCTGCTGCTCAAGGGTCGCGTTTATAAACCGACATTAAAGACTGTATTACTTTACGGCAACGAAACTTGGCCGCTCACGATAGAAGGTGTGAACCGTCTTCATGCATTTGACCACGGATATCTGCGTCCAGTCTCTCGTATCGCATGGCACCAACAGGTAAGCAAAAAAGACGTTAGAAGACGGGTATTTGATAGTAACTATCGCGTGAGTTCTGTTGTTCCGTCCCAACATTTGCACAGACTTAAATGTCTGAGCCATGAACTAGGGATGCCAGGTAGTCGTCTGCCAGACCGAGCACTCTCTGCCGACTCTGCAGCCAACTGGCGCAAGGCACGAGGTGGACAGGTGATGACCTGGCGTAGATAAGTGAAATCGTTCACGAAGTGGTTGGTCACCGTAGATCGGGTTCGCATCCCGGGCTGGGGCCCTCGCAATTCACAGAGTCGGTAGCTAGAGACATCACGTGAGATTGTCGCCAGTCGAGCTAAATAGCGTGAATCTTTTCGCCGTTTGACCGAGTTGTCTGTATGGTAAGTATATCTGATGACACGGAGCAGTAAACATCTTAAGAAAGCTGTCTTGGTGATGACGCCTTACCTTCACTTACAGCTCAGTTTTTGTTTACAAGATGTAGACACCTTATTGAATGTTTGAACATAGACGTGGCAATTTTTTTGGTAGTTAGATTTCCTCCTTTTTTGCTTCTATTTTCTTTCTGATTATGGCTTGTTTTCTTCTCCATGGTTGTATGGCAGTTTAGCTTCAGTGTGAACCACTTGCGTATTTCTTTCCATGATGATGATGACAGTGGTGACGATGATTCTGATGTTTTACCCACCTGACGGTCCGAGTTCGCCAATCCCACCAGTTCACTGCTTGGAAGGCAGCTACAGAGCCGAAACATTGGATTATTGCTGAGTGCTAGAGGCTCAGTTATGAGCCCTTCACTGATGCAGCTAGCCGTCCACTCAAAAAACAAATGTTCGCAAACGGAATGGTCTCTAGGCGCATTTTTATGAAATCATTTTTTGTTTGCGGTTTATATGTGTCAGCTTGTTTGCGTGTCTCTGAATTATGTTCCACCTATTAACTTGATGGTTTTACCCTCGTTTCTGGTTGCTGCTGGTTTTCCTCATGTGGTTCTTTGCTGTGAGTAGTCGTTAGCTTGATATCCTGTAGTAGATATTCAGCTGTAAACGCCGGTATGGAACTTTCGAAATTCATACTCTGTGGTTCACACTATCTATTCACTTCTCATAAAGTAAATTAGCATAGTGACGATTCACGTGTTTCTGTAGTCATTGTCGCCAATCGCCTTTGCCTCTATCGGTGGGCGGCGTTCATCGTTCTTGTGTAACCACGTGGTTCGTGCAATGTGTGCGTGTCTGTTGACAACAATCTATCGATCTGTGACAGTATTCGGTCGACCGTTGCACGTTTGGTATCGCCTGTTCATCAATCGATCCAGTTTGCCTGTCCGGAATCGGATTGTGTGGTGTATTCGTTGTTCGTTTCCAGACTCCAATTAGTGTTTACACTGTTATGGCCTTAAATAATTTAAATCCTCAAACCTCGAACTTCGAGTGATTACTAAACGGACTTTCCGATTATTTTGTGGTCTAATACACGCTAAGTTTCTTGACATGTAATACCTTGTGTTTGATATGAAATTTGTTCTTTTTGACACATATTGCCTGGAAATTCTAGGCCGCGTTTATCCGAGTTTGAGATTTTGAAGAGAGCGTCACACTTCGAATTTTAGCTCACTACATGTCATGAACCGGCGTGTGTTGTAGTCGCCTTCTGAGGATTGTCATTGTTTTGCCTCCAGTGATTCTGAGTAGTTTCCAGTTTACATCAAACAGAATTACCTACTATTTTCTAAGAGTTCGTAACCGGTTTCGGTTTTTCGTGGTATCAGTTAAGAGCTACGTAATGACAGTTCATCTCTACTCTTCTTGTCAGCTGTCTAAATTAAGACCCTTCTAAATAATTTTAGTAATGAGTACATACAATCGCTACTTAGTTGCACTCTACTAACCACCCCACTACAGTGCGAATTTAATGTATAAACATTCAGCTTCTTTCCTGATCAGTCGTTTTTGCGATATACAATGTTTTCTGGGTCACTACGTTACTTAGACTGTTTGTCATATGACGTTTGACCTGGTTTACACTGCAATCGAGCTGGGAAGTTTGTTTTTATGCATTCAGTAGTAGCTGAACGTTTGATTTTTCACAATATTGGTAACTCATCCATCATATGATGTGAAATGATTGTCCTGTTTGTAGTTTGCGATTAACAACCAGTGGAAAGCTGATATCCTTGGATTGCTTTTCAACCATGTTCATGTACTTAGCAATCTGAGTCAGACCAGGACGCACATTGGGACAGAAGCTGGATTTCACAGTTGGACTGTCCTTTTACGCGTCAGTTAGTTTACTGTGAATCTAATGTGGTTTCGTTTACAGCCGTCATAACCGATGCGTTGAGGCGTCATTAGCCTATACAGCGTAAGATCGCAGTAGAATGGTGGTGCGTTTCGCCTTCTTGTTGGTATTGACACAATTCCTCCCTACATTGTTGTTGATCTTGTTTTGCGAAACTAAAAATGTGTTAACTGTATCCGTTAAATATTAACAGCTGTGGTTTTTTGCATGTTCATTCTACCACGAACAGGGTGCGCGACACTCGTTTTCAGGTTTTCTCAGTACATTTGCACACGTTTACGTTGAATGCCTTGGATCAGCTTGTATTCTGTTTTACAACGTGCGTGCCTTCAAAACTTGTCACGTTGAATGACTCTTTGGCTTCTCTGCCTTTTTCTCATGTCTTTCTGTCTGCCACTTACTGATTGAATTACAAGGCGTTTAGCCTTCAGTAATGATCAGGAATTGTGTGTAGTTTGTTTGTCAGGTTTGTGTAACTTTCAATTTATCGATTGTAGGAATCGTTACTTTCTTGAAACTGACTGGCCTGGATTCATATATGGCTAGCGTCTTATTTTTGTCGCTCTGAAAAATGTAATGTCGTTGTGTCTGTTTAGAAAACAACCGTTGTGTCTACCATTTGATTCGGCAAAACACTGGAGCAAAGGCTTTTTAGTCCAAAATTAATGCCTATGATCACGTATCTTTGTCACATTGGATGTGTAGAATGACATGATTTGCTGCCTAAGTCTTTTCAGGATGAGCGGAGACACTCATTTCTGGTCTACTTATACTCATATATATACATCATATTTTAAATAATCCAGTGGAGTCATGGCATTATAATGACATTCGTGAAAGCGAATTAGTCGACAACTATCCGCTGTACCTCCCTGGTTATCCTAATTTGTCGTCGTTTAGAAAAAGCCTGTGAAGACCTAACGAACGACACGATTCACATAGATCAAGTAAAAGCACAGAGCGCGTTACTACTCCACAAGTGACGTCAGATGATAACTATCTGATTGGTTACTGCTGATATTACTTAACTTCTCGAAAACGTGCTTCACATCTGCCTCCATGTTTGTCTGCTGCATATGCATGCGCTTGTTATCAAGATAGCCTCTAACAAGAAAGGATTGGGCGAATAAGTTTTGCGTACCTTTTTGAATGGTTTTCACTTGGTAATGTTTTCCATCATGACTACTTGTTCTTTGTTTTCTTCTACAAACACCTTTTTCCATCATTTTTCGTTCCCGTTACGAAGCTACCTACCTGATGTGCAGCAATGAACTCATTTACCAAGGAATTGATCACCGTTTATGAGGTTCTCCTCCTGAATTGGAAACCTCGCGACTGACAGAGTCTCTAACCAGAGAAGTCACGTGCGATTGCTGCTAGTTGATCTCAGTAGCGTGAAATTTTTCGTTGTTTGACCGGCTTGTCTGTATAGTAAGAGCATTTAATGACATGGGGTAATAAAAGTCCTAAGTAAGGCGTCTCGTCGATGACGCCTTACTTTTACCTACAACCCAGTTTTTATTTGCAAGGTGTAAACACTGTGATGCTGAATGTTAGAGTATAGACGTGGCAACTTGCTTTAGTAGTTAGGTGCCCTTCATATTTTGTTTTTATTTTCTTTCTGGACGTGGCTTGCATTTTTTCCTCTCATGGTTGTGTGACAGTTAAGCTCCAGTGTGAACCACTGATGTATTGCTGTCTATGACGATGATTCCTGTTTTGGTTCTTTTTGTTTTTGGCTGCTTTTTGTATATGTCCCCTTCGGGTATGTTTATGCAGTGCTCATTTTCGCTTATTAGTTGGGATGGACGCATGTACATGTACGCCTAATCATGCCACAACACAGCTTAACGCCCGTATGTGGCCGCTTTTGTAAGTCACCATGATGTAGCCATTGTTTAATACTGCTGACTGCATATACAACAAACAAGGTGCTCTATTATGCCACCTCACAAGAGGATCGTCCGCGGTTCTACAGCATGAGGTTACACATGGTGTAACTGAACAATTCAACCAATATACCTCGTTATACTAATAACTAAAATGGCGGATTGCGTTTTCGATGTGTCTGTGATGCGAAGTACGAGTACTCAGCCGAAGACGTTGGACTTTTTACATTTATAACGAGTAGCTTCGCTGTATTTAGGTAAACGCATCAATTGACTGCATGTTTCCTTAGCACATGCACGTTCAAGGTTGGCTTTTGTATGTTAGGTTTTGTACCGAACGTATGCCTTGGCGTTGCCCACGATCGTTTTTCCGTGCATGATTTCATGTGAGGTGTTGTCTGCTTACATGCAGGGGATGTTTATTTCGCTCGTATGCTTATTCGTTCACCTTCTGGCCCGCCGTTGTTACAACCTACAATGTACTCACTCGGTAACCTGTCATTTTCCTGTTGGCGTATGTTTTCTTCGTCGAAAACCTAGTTACTTGCTTGATGTGTTTGCTGCACTGCGTGGGACTCCACAGGAATATGAAGTGTGATTTGGTATCCAATGTGGCCATGTGGGAATATCCAAAAGTGTCGATAAATTCACATAAGCCCAGTTATTCCTGAATGCTGACTAACTTCCTGAAAGTAGCAGGCCACGTGATCGCCCGAATTACGAAGCAGAAACCTCGCTAAGAGTGAAACCGCGTAACACACGTAATGCTATCAACAGTACTCGTTCATTTACTTATTTATATCTCATTATGAACCGTTTCTTGGTCTCAAGCGACAACGAAAAAACGTTCGAACGATCTTCATGTCTTCCCTGCTATGCTACTGAGTTCTTTAGAACTCACGTATGAACCAATAGACTTTGCGGACTAACCTAATGTTTTATTGGGGAAATTGGAGAACCTGCATGGTAGGATTCTTTTCACTTACATATCGCCAGTAATATGAGTGAATCACAGCAAATTCAAAATGATTTCGGGTTGACTTCATTCTTACACAATCTATAGAACATCCTATTTGTGTTAAGATAGCGAGGACTAAAGTGTCTTTGTGCACTGTACGGGATAAAATGAACATGACTGAGCGTAGACGAGCTTCAAGCTATTTTCTTTTTACAGGTTACAGGAAACGGTGTAACTACAGAACCCTAGTTGGCACTTGTTTACCGATGCGCTAGTTAGGTCAAACCTACTTTCGTTCAACAGGCAAACAACCATTCCTGCATTCTGACCATTGTTTATTTCGCACTGATTGAAGATGTACCCACTGCCTTGCCAAATTAGAACGCACCGTTTTGATTATTTTCATCAGTGGATCTATACAACTGGACCTCAGCTGAACACTAAAGACGACAATATGTTCTTCTTTTTGTTTTTTGTACCACCACCGCCAAAGAAGTGCGACGGATCGTTTTCTTTTCATGTGTTTACCGGGTTTTTCAATGTGTGTTTATCAATGGAAACCATTGCTTCATCGAGGGAATGTAGGTTCGTCTTAATATAGGTGACCACCGGGACGCCGTTGTTATGTTCAAAAGTTTCTGTGCCGCCGTTAGTTACTACACGATTGTTGACGCAGCTTGCTCGTTGTCTTCACTGGTAGTGATGACTCACGCCACATCAACCGGATGCATAATTTGGCTTGTGGCTCAACTTAACATCATGAACAATACTCTTAATTCACAGTTTGCTCTCAGCTGTCCGCTACAAATCTGCACTGACGTAGCCAGGTAAATTGCAGTTGATTTGAGGTGTCGGCTGAAGGTTAACGGATGAGAACATTTCTGTAAGAAGTTTAGTAAACAGTGTTAGAAATGCAACTGAAGGCTCACTAACGACAATTCTGTGTTACCAATCCTATAACTTCATTGATACGGATATGATGATATAGAACATCCTCCTTCTAAAAGCCATTGGCTGCTTTATCTTGGTTTTTTGTTCGAATTTAGTCAAAGATGTAATACTACCCCGTTCTCCTTTCATTTTTCTCTTTTTCTTATGTTTGGATGACAGTTGACAACTAGTTTCGACTTCTGCTACGTTGCTTACCTTGATGTTAATGTTAGTTAAGTTGACAATATCCATGATAATCGATTCAGCAAGCGTTGATTGTCCAACTGTTCTAATGAGCTTAGTAGGTTGGTCTCTGTCCTTGAGCGCAGTTTCTAGGTAATTCATTCCACTTCCCCAGCTCTCCCGTGAAGTTGCATTCCGTTAAGATAGTATCCGGGGGAATTAATGTTTAAAACTAAACTGTAAAATTTGCTCGCCAATCTTCTTATATTAACCTTAATAGCCCTGTATGAAAACTGCAAACCTTGATAACTGCCATCTTGTTCATTATATGTCATGTAAATGTGTATATGTATCTTTTGCCTCCTTGCAACCATCATTTTTTGCATTCTACTGTTGCGTATGTTTCTTTTTCTCTGTTTTCGGAGTACATAATCAGTCTAGTTATCCGTTATTAAACCCCTATAGATGCCATCTAATCATCTCTTTTCCACTGCTCGTCCTTTTGTCCAGGCCTGCATTATTGCTTTCACAACTCAATTCATCGATCGCTGGGTCTATCGAATGCATTACAGTCAAGATAGTACTACAATGGGGTTTAAAAATTTCACCCTCTCCTATATGAACTCTTCCAGATTCCCAGGCAATTGGAGTTCGCCGTACTGTCGGTAAGTTGTCAGCCGTGTGGCCATATATGCTCGAAGCTGTTTCATCATTGCAGGACGTCTTATGCATGTGAATATTTCTCCCACCTCCCTTCCTGCTTTCTGTATAGCTACGATGACTACCGGAAACCTCCGTGGGAAGACACAGAAATGTCTCGAACTTTGATCTATTATCACGTGCTGGCTGTGAAATTCATATTTGTTTTTCTGTTTGAGGTTAGTTGATCTTCGATATTACGCAAAAGTTTATTAAACCGTGCTGTTCTGATAATTTTTTTAATGGCCATAAATGAATTCGAATGCTTTATATCTGTCCCAAGGTAACTAACCCTAAGGTCAACCCCACAAATCCAGATAAAAATGTTCCGGGAAGTTCATGTCCCGAATTGAACCCTGAGTTTAGACAACTTCCTTATGTGCTGTTATTACACCTGATTATTCGCCTTCTTGTGCCGACGTCATTTCTTTGTATCCTTATGGTATATACCACATTCTAGGTCACTCACATGACACCAGGTAACTGACGATGATCGATAACTTGGCGTCTGTTTGTCACAGTCGGCAAATAACCACCATTGGCGATTAGTCTTTTGAGTTGGGGTATGTTCCAGGTGACGAATCACAAAGGCATCAAAGTGAACAAAGAAATCAACCTGAGACCAAACTTTTTGACAGCCGTAGTAAATGAACACGGTTTTGACATTTTCAAAAGAAAACCGATAAAGTTGATCGACTTCTGTGCATTGTATTTATAGTGAATTCACCTATTTCCAGGTAGACGCGGTACAGTTTATACTAGTTTCAAGTTTGTGTACGTTCGGCATCTGAACAACATAAACGTAAGTTACCGAATGCCGGGAAATATTAAACTTTTAATCGAATTCTGTAAGGAGGCAACATTGGATTGGACCATTTGGCATTGTATGTAAGACGGCCGCCTATGTATTTAGGTTATATGGACTGACAAATCACTGTTTCTAGAATTAACACAGATTTGGTGAGCCTTCTGAATTCATGTGAGAGACAGATTGGTAATACTGGACAGAAATGTCAATACTCTGAACTAATCTGTTGCCGTGGGCCACTGGGATTTACCGTAGGTTCCTGAAGAGTGCTACCACTAGGCCCCCATGCTCCCGAGTGATCAGACATTTTAAGTCACATCGCGGTATTTGTTAACTTCTATGACTGCAGGGTTACCCAGATGTAAACCCTCACTGAAACTATCCGAGATTATATCAGACTCTAGGTAAGAGTACCACAGGTGCTATCGGACCTAAGTTGCCTCACAAAACTCTTGTGAATCATCTGGGACAGTATTCCAATGACGATGAGTTTGTGGAAGTTACTGAATTACGAGGTGGCAACAAGCGTTATTCTAAGAAACTTTTCATTTTTCTTACTGAAGCCGTTATCTCTTTATCTGGGAACTTTTATTTCAAGACTGACTTTTTGTCCTTCTGTCTAATCGATTGTGATGTGGACATAATATCGATTAGGTTTGGATGCTTCATTCGGGAGTGTGGTAACTAAACCTCCCCGTAAACGGATAATTTGAACTGTAGTTGATTAGTAAGAGAAAAACGTATATACTTTTACGTGAAGTAAAAAGGCACGGACAAGAGTAACAAATGTGTAGCTTCTTACGCTCGTTTTTCGCTCTACTTTTACTGAATTTTCCGCTGTTGTCTGGTAATTCCAGCTTCAGCTTTTGTTCTTGGAACTCGCACGCGGTCTATTCAACAGCGTCGATCATGGAAACACACGTTCACTCACGCTGACGAAGTCATTTGCGATGGACACATTAGCCACTACATGGGAACATGTAGCGGCTCGTCGAGGTGATTGTGACCTCACGTAGGCAGTGTCAAAGCTATTGATTCACGATTAGTGAAGGCTCAATTTTGGGACAATACTGACGTCTATTTTGTGTGTCCTAGGTTAGTGTACTAGTTAACTGAAGACAGTCACCTTGACAGACAGTCAGTAATATTGTTTTCTCGTGGTTGAACTGCACTTCAACACGTCGCCTTCATATTTAGCAATCACATGCTGTTGCAGATAATAGTACATACCGTTTGACTCAACCTTTGTGTTTGTTCGCACGACTGTTTGACAGTTAACCGATTCGTTTCATTGTCGTGTACCACTGTACCCCTGACCTTTGGTCGAAACGTTATATAGTACAATCACTCAGATATTGGGGGGTATTATAACATTCTCGGTCCTTTCTTTCTTCTAGCCACCAGTTAGTCAACGACCTTCACTTCGAATATGTGAGACAAGACATTGTATCGAAACTAATTTGTCTTGAAATAGCATACTTTCTGTTGAAGTTGTTTTACTTTTCGCGCGAAAGATCATGAATTAATTACTAGAGATTATATTTTCTTCAGATGACCGCTGTTTGCACTGACTTATTCGTGCGAGCGACAACTTTGTCAGCTTGCATACCACGATAGAGGGGTTTCCGTTCACATATAATTAATTTGGTTGCAGCCCCATTCGCCTTTATTGTGACTATTTCTGTATTTTCTGAAGTTCCTCACTTCTAATTCAAGAAACTGTACTGTCTTTTCTTGATGTCCCTGTCTTAGACAATCGCAATTCTGTTAACTTCACTAATTGCTGGCATCATCCCTGACGTGCCGAAACGCATAAAAACACAAATATATTATCAAGCCAATGAAACCGATAAAATCATCTTGGACGCGGAGTTACGCTATCAGAAACCATCTAAAGGGTCTGACAGGACCACAATTCATGATGAATTGAAAAAGGATACATTGACAAAATTGCGCGAGGCCGATCAAGAACAAAATCCACCCGAGTTGATGCCCATAGGATTCTTCATGCTAGAACCAGCTCCTTATCCGGTCGACCCTACGTTGCGGGTAAGTGCACAAAAATGATTGTGAAGAAACGCGTAGCACACAAGCTCATTTTCGGTGTTTCATCATCAGGCTAAATACAACACACTTACATGGGTTCGATGAGAGTGATAGATAACATATCACTGAAGCGAAAATTAACTATTTCTGTCTGGTTTGAGTAGTGAGACTTGTTACACAACATCGACCAAGTGAGTTGTACGAAATCTGCGAGAAAGACGTCACATCTATGCAATCATACTATTCTGGGTTTGCGTACACGGCCATAGAAGGTTCGGCGTTTTGACTAGCTGTTTTTGAGCGCACAATGGTGGTGAGTATAGGCGAATTGCGATAGCCTCTGCAACTGATTGTATACGACCTTTGACCTGTTTCGATCGCATCCCACATATTCGGTAGATTGGCTTGAACGATTCGGTCTGATTGATCAGTTGATTTGACTCGATCAAATGCGTAGCGTTCGCAGACGAACAGGACCTCATCGATCCTCGCGTCAGCCACACCGGTTGATGCTCCCGAAAGCGTTAGGATAATCGCGGTGTTGTGCGACCTATGTAGCTTGTTCCACAGGAACAAAGATATATTGCCCGTTCATGCCGCCTCTTTTTGTGTTTACCGTTTTGTTTGTTCCTGTGCGGTTAACGGGGACTTTCGAATTAGATTCTGAATAGATACTTTGCTATTCTTGCACAGTCAGTCCTAGTGATTGTGCTCTCAAGCAAGTTTTACGTAATCAGTTTAAACCTGTTCTGTATGAAAGTACTGTTCTCTTCAGCTATGTTGTTATACCTGTAACATTCTTTTGAGTGACCGAATTGGTGACCACACACGCTTCGTCATAATTACCGTAGGCCACTTTGAGGGTTTGCATTGATTCCCTATCCAAAGTCGCTGATGCCCATCTGCATCAGTCACTCTATTTCGAAGTTTGAGGCGTTTACATTACGACGTTTGTTGCCATGGTTGTAGTACGTCATCTACGGTTCGATATTGCCGACCTGCTCACTTCTAAACAGGAGTAATCAAATCCATTAGCATGGGAGCAGTAACCGGAGTCATTAACACCACAGGCTTGTACGTTCATGTTAAGTATAATCTACCAGTTACCAAAGACGCTTGTCAACTCATCTGAACTGTGTACATCTTTTCGAGTAATTTCCATAATTGTTTAAAAATAGATTCGAAAACACTTCTACATTCCATAGGAAGTAAATTAAAATCTGTTCTTCCGAAACTTATTTGAAGCGTGTAGAACCTTCTTCATCATGGATATACCAGAGTTAGTTTTGGCTTTTGCCTGCAAGATCTCTTCTGCCCACTGGTAAATTCAAATCACAGAACGAATGCATTTTTTATTGACACCGCATCAGTGCTTTGTCACAATAGTCAGATGTTCCTTTTTCTCTGTCATCATTTTAGTCGGAACACTGAGAATGATTTCACAGGATGGTTACGGTGAAGTTTGTTACGATTTGGACGCTCTATGTGGGCCCCATTTGTGATTGAACACAGTTAATGTCTTCATTCGTTGATGTTTCCATCCGGAGTAACTAAGGTCCTGTAAATATTTCATGCTTTGGTTGGTTGTGATTTTCGTGGCTATGTAAATTGTGAAAACTTTTCTGCTAAGTCATATATATATATATATATATAAACGAGACGAATAGAAAATACAAAACACGTGATGTTCTCTGGACGTTTTGTGCATTCTGATCACATGTGAATATGTAACGGATTGTATATAACGAGACAAAGTTTCAGAGGGCGGAAATCATGGTTCTCATGATAGTCAATATCCGCATATTTTTTGTTCTCAATTCCCTGTCTATCTAACCCCTTAAACCATGACTCCCATTCTGTGGAGTTTTGAGTGTTGTTTAAAATTAGTTACACGTCCACGTGTGACCAGAATGTACGAAACGTAACTTCGGATAACATCACGATTCGACTGTTCTCGTTGTCTCATTCAGGCACATTAAGGGAACGAGTTGTTTTATATATACATATTATAAATATAGTCTGGCGGAAATTCCATTTGAGTCGTGGAAGACAACGGTGACAAATAATTGTTTTCAGTAATCTCTCATCAGATTACGAGTTATGGATATTCAGTTTTGTCGAACTGCTACGTATACAGCGTGTAAGAGGCCAGACGTGTTCGTTATCAAGTCACTACCATGTTGCAGCATTTCCCAGCCACTTCACTTCTCCATAATATACATCTGCGCACTGAATTATCACCGGAATGTTTACGCATTTTTAAACTGTCCTGACCAGTGGTTGCCACTATCGACCTTTAGGCACATTCCTGGTTTGCTTATAGGAGAGTCTGTACACATAACACGTACACAAGCAAGTGCCAAAAAATCAGTGTTAAACAATAGTGATGTATCTGAGAAAAATTAGGAGTAGAACGCAAGATGTTTCGTTCGCTTCTCATGAGTTATTACCGCGAAAATGGTACTTCTACGTGGGGCCCTTAATAGTTCAAATTGACAGTCACCTTTATAATTTCCGGCATCTAAGTCAATGTGACTAGCAACTTTCACCATTTAACCTTTGACCCGTATTTATTGAAACTTTCACATCAACACCATCATTGTTAGTAATGGCATCATTATAACACTACATGTAGAACTTCATTGATTTGCCATTAACAAACGTGCCGTCTTCGCTTCTCTTGCTGTTATGTCCGCCCACTATAAGTGGCATGTACTATTTTCGCGGCAGTAACTTATAAGAACGAATTGCCCTTGTAGGAGACACCTTAAACTTTAAAGCTCGCTTTTATCAAAGTTATTCTGAGGAATCATTGTTTCAAAATAATAACATATTGTGAAGACCAGACTGACAATTTGTTGTTAAGAGTTTAGGTTTCAGCGAACAGAACTGTTTTCGATAAATTCTCATCTTAGGCTGGTACAATTATATATCAAATCAATAAACTGTAACGGAAATTATTGATAAAAAATATAGTACGAGGGTAAAGCGATTGGGTAAAGCGCAAACATGACTTCGTTGTAGTTATGATCACAAGGGAGGTAGGTTTTGGCAAGTCATTGCTAATTGGGGTGAGTTGGGGGGACGGGATCCAGTTGTCGCGTGGATTGACTGCAGGTGTTTGGCCACGGTAATTCCAGGGCGTGAACGAACTGTTTTTGAACACACAAATCCGGCTGACGCAATCGGATTGCGACCGCCTCGGCTATAGACATGATGCGCCACTTGATCGTTCGTGACGCGGCGACCGGGGCACGGTAGACGATGCGAAACGCCTTATCTGTGTCTGTGTGTCTGTCACAGTCGACTAGGTGGGCTAGAATGGATGAGTTGATGTTCTTTGTTGTTCCGGAGCGAAGCCACGCAGGGCAGTGTTCATGAATTCTTTCTGATAAACACCTAGTGGTGCGACCAATATATGCCGAACCACAGGAGCAGGCAAATGAATAGATCAAAAATGAGGCAGCATGGTTAGGCATATTATCTTTCAGACAAAGTGGCACCGTCCGTTTTGAGTGGAACGTTACGATAGGACTTACAGCATAATAGGTACCACCGATCGCGTCATTTAGTTGGCGCGTTATCAGCTCGGCTGCTGCGTCCCCTTTGAACGGCAAAGTAACATAGATCTTCCTCTTATCAGCTCTGTCTACTGGGGCTTGCATAGGTCTCTCCAGCATGTTTCTGATAATAAATTTCTCAGGATAGGCGTTACCAGAAAGGATATCTTGTAGCATGCTTAACTGCACTTCTATGGTATCTTCTGCACAGATTCTTTTTGCTCGATTTGTCAAGCAGCGTACAAGACCTCGTTTCAGATCATTCGGTACGTAGCTGTGAAGGTGTAGATATTGTCCACTCCAAGTTTTCTTTCTATGTACACTTCGCTGTAACGATCCATCTGATCTGCGTGTTCGTGCTACGTCTAGAAATGGCATGCGGTCATCAGTTTCTTGTTCCAACGTGAACACGATGTTCTTATCCGCCTTGTTAAAAACGGTCAAAAATTTCTGTAAATCTTTCGTCTTGTCCAATACGCAAAAAACATATCGTCGATAGTAACTGGTTGTTCTAATCGTTTCGTTCAGCTGGTTACTTTTGAGCATGCTCATGAAAATGTCCGCCAGTACCGGGCCCAACGGTGAGCCCATAGCTACGCCATCAATCTGGCGATAAAGCTCACCATTGAATTGGAACCGAATGTTACTAATTGATACGCTTCACTTACCGACTGCTTAGATTAAGTGCTTAGGCCGCTTCTTTCCTAAGCTGAACAAGTAACTTGCTAGTGACATTCACAAGCACATCACTGACCCTGATTGAACAGTAATGATCGCAAGTGGCGTAGTGGTTTGGTACGCTGTGTGAGTATAGACTGTTGAAGTATGGAATTGTGAACGAATTGAAACATGGGCAAGAAAGTTTTGGGAAACGAGTCTAACACTATCTTCTTGAACGTTCTTCTGATAAGGGTCACCTAACAATAAGGTGTAAACCAACTCTTTTACGTTCAAAATTGAGCAATACAAGTTGTTTCAACATTCGGTTTTTTATTTAAGCATCCCGACAACAACTAACTGGTAGGCACCTTAGGTTTATGCCTCTGTCAAATGTCATCATTTCTGCATTAAGGTTTGCGCCAGTAATGAAATACTGTCCCTCGTGCAATAGATAATGCGGCTAGGTAATTTACTCAGGCAAACCACGGTTAACTCTGAGACATGTACACACAATTCCATAAGTTTGGCTAACGAACTGGAAGAGCCTTTCCATTCCATGTACTCACCCGGTTATGTGCCTCAAGAGAGAATAGCTGATATCTTCGAAATTACCTGTGGTGTAGTACCATCTCATAGTTAATGCTTTAATCACATCTAGACCCTAGCAAACATTTATGAAATTGTCTGACATGTAAAATCAGTCAACCTGTATTGCTACCCAAGTTGGTAAGTCTAGTAGGTGCTCTAACGCTTAAACGGGCTAGCCGATTGACTGAAAGCCTGTTCATGAGCCTCACATGTTTAGTTATACATGACATCTCCAGTGGGTAAGTTACATTGGTGTATCATTCGCCAGTTGGGTCTCACTTGACCCCCAAACTGGTTCTTATCTTTTCGATTAGGTTCATCCAAATCAACTCCGCATGTTGTTTTCAATTTCCCAACGTGTTCTGTTCTAGTTGTCCCTGCTTGTTACAAGAGCAAACGACTGTCGTTTATGTACTGTTTACATCTTAAGGCGCTTCCTGCCATGTGGCCTTCTAGACCACGCCTAGATTGGAGATTGTCATACTGTCTTAAATTTGACATGAACGATCTAAAGAGCCAAAGATCAAAACTGCATATTTAATATTGCCACCTATTATTCTTAAAGTCAATCGTTCACACGTTTCAACATAAATGAGGTATTTTGGTTCAATCAAAGGAAATTGAACTACCAAGGTCCAACATGTTGCTGTTCACATTAACATCGAGCTGTTCTGTGCTTCCAAGTAATCATTCTGGTGGTCATTTTTAGTATCCCATTGACAAGTTCGACGTTAGATAGTTTATGTGATGGTCACGCTGTTGGGGATCACGTATACTAATCATACCACTGAAACGTTTTGTTCTCTCTGACATATTTCACTGTTTCGTGTGCTCACACAATACAACGCAACATGACAGAATTGTGCAGTGTTGAGTTTGATCTCCCATATAATCTTACTTAACCTGTGTGTTTGTTCACTGTTGTCACTTCAGGCAATACCCAAAATAGTTATACATATTTTTTTGCGAAACTGTTCAACACTTATGTTTGTCAGGGACGAAAGACATACGTAACATTTTCACATTTGTCACAGCCAGACTAAGCATTGTGCTTGTTCAAGTCCACTGACAACTAATCGCTTGTCGCGTGAGTCAGCATCACTTCAGTGCATAATTATCCGAAGGATACATACATGGCTAATTATGTAAAAAGCGAACTTTGGTGACGGAGGTCAGAAACAACCAAACCGCACCCCTCTCAGACGAACGGTTAAACAGCTGGGTACTCTGCATCGTTGTCGTAGACTGTGTCTCAGAGACAAGTGACGACCACTGCCAAGCGTTTGAAACAATCCATCGTTGCCTGATTTAAATATACTTTCTGAACTTTTTAAAAAATTATGCATCATCTAATTCAAGTTTGAAACTGATCGGATAGACCGTGGCTTAAATCGGTTTATCTGCCAAAAACGGTGTACACTCTTTTACAATTAATAATACGCTCTTGATTCACATAACATGGTCACCGAACAGGCCCAAAACGTGTGTTTTATTGTTTGTCAACGTTGAAAAGATAGCGGTAGTGTGCCAGTGTAGCAGTCACATAAGACGGAAGACATTTATCGTGAGCACAGGAAGGTAAATCTACTGAATCATCTGTGTAGATGTATCGATAGGCACGCTACAACTGAAGCATAAGAAGCTCCGTGTTGTGTATGCTGCCATTTTTGAACGGCCCACCTTGCGTGCTTTACAAATTGCTTTGTACGATACTCACCAGATCCTTTGTTGAAACAGGACAAACAGTCACTGTTCGTGTTGCTCACTCTTTTTAAGAATTTTTACCGCAACCTTGTGACAATAAATGTGGACTTTTCTACTTAGATCTCCAGATATTGGATAACACCGGTTTGTGCTTCCAGTACGACAGTTCATGTGGAGTTGCCCCCAAATGAAGACCTTCCATTCCCAGTTCCTTTCAACCATAATAATAGGAGAAATGAACTGGCCGCATACCTCTCTTCCTTATGAGTCTCGACAGGTGTCGCATGGTTGGTGTTTACTAACAGTTATCACCATTTTCGGAAACGGTTGCAGGACGCCATATGACAACCAAGGAGTCATTAGCTTTGTCTCTGTCTCATCCATATTACACACACAAGTTTCACAGCACAACGACTTCCGAAACTGGGAGAACCATACAAGGAGAAGACTAGGCAGGTTCCTGGCCTGACTGCAGATGTATCGACCACATATTTACCTTGTGGAAGGTACTAGAGAATTGGTACATCATTTCTCAGCCAACAGTCCTGTTGGTTATGGACCTAAAAGCTACTTTTCACTCAGTTGACTGACACGTTTTTTGGAGTTATGTTTGCCGCAGAAGAGTCTCAGTGAAATATGTGATATACTGGAGTTGTTGGATGCCCCTCTGAATGCAAGGTGCTCATTTTTGTACATTCCTCCTGAACGTTCTACATTTCAAATGATGTTCGACAATTGTGTGTGATCTCCCTCTTCCTTTTCAACCGTTTGATAGACAATACTTTGGAAACAGCACTAAAAGTTTCCGAGGGCATCGGAATTAAGTTTTTGACAGACATTAAGCTAACTGATATTCAGCCTGCGGGTGACATTACCTTACTTTGTTCTTCTGCAAAGAACGTACAAGCCACGTCGAGCCTGTTAGATGATTTAGCTGGACTGTGTGTTGTTCATCTTAGTTGGGAATGCAATGTTGTTACAAATCTGGTTTGGCATTAACCCTGTCTTTGCTATTGCACGCAGACCACACAAGTCTGTCCATTACTTCGCCCATCTGGGTTGTACCATTGCTGACGAAGTGTCCACGAGGATAACCAAGGCACACAGTGCACTCGACATTCTCCGCCACCTGCGCCCAGTTATCTATTAAAAACGGAGTTTACAAAGCGTGTACGCGTTTATTTTGTTCTTTGAATCAGAGAACTGACCCACTCGTGCGGAAGGTGCATGTAGACTGTCGGCATTCGACCACCGCTATCTTTGCCTGTTAACCAACAGCGAATGGGCCAACTGTGTGAGCAGCTCAACAGGCCTTCGGTGCGTACTTAAGAAGTGAGGAGGTTTATGACCGATAATTGTGGTAATAAGCATGCGCAGTCTTCGCTGGTTGTATCGCATATTCCATATGCCGACGAGACGTCTACCGCCTCACCGATTGTTCAGTGTGACTGTTGATGGTTTGAAGACACCGGAAGGCGGTCTGCCTACGAAAGTCTTGACCGTTACGTTGAGCAAGGTAGATGCCGCTTACCTGGTTAGGAAGTTCGCAGTCATTCACATCACCGGTTGGAAGCACTTTTTCGCACGGCAATGCCGCAGTCAATGGCGAACCTGTATCCACGAAACCTCCGGCTCATTTTTTCATAAAGCTTCATTGTTTTATCTTTTAACATTTTTACCCGGCTATCATTCTGGTAGTCTGTGGGCCATTATCCGGGCCAGTCGCATCCTGATTTGTAGTACGCACCGTCATGGCTTATAGCCGAAGATGGTGATGACAGCTGAAAGAGATAACCGGCGTAACAATGTTGTCTCCAGTACGCTGCTGACACCAAAGGTTAGTTTACCGCGGGTGTTGACCTATAATGTACGGAACTGCTTCGCCTTGATCAAGCATACTTATTTAATCTCTGCGGTTGTCTTGGTCATTATTCAATTGATCCTTATTCTAGTAGACATTCATTCCCGTTCAAAACGCCTTTTCTTGCGCAACCTGTGTGATAACATCACATATTTTTCGTGTGAAATGGCGATGTAATTCCGGTGTGCGCTTACATACTGCGCTCTATTCATGGGTGTTATATGTAATCTACTATAATAATTGCTTAAAGGAAAACGACATACGAAACAGAAGACTTGATCCACTGTGAGCTTTGTAGCACTGTTGTGGTTACGGGATCACCTTCCAATTATAGCGAGGTAACCTATTCAACTTCAGTTTATTTATATTATTTCTGTATGCAGAAATGTCACAAAGTTCCTCCCACTAAGATAATTTCTAAACAGACTGTATTTCTGAGCTATCCTTTTGTCTGTGCACTTTCGTCGACATGATTAGGTGATCCAGTGACAGGGAACTGCACATTTTCCAGCTGAAAAGGATTTTGTTTAATTGGGTTGACATTCTCCGAACAGTTTAAAAGTAATGTACGCTGTTTCTTATCAGATTAATCTTCATTCCGTCGCAAATCGTTTCAAAAGCAGACCAACTACAGCATATGAATTCGTACGTTTTATCAACGAACACACTCTTTTAAATAACTTGCACTGAAACTGCTTGCCTTATCTAATGATGTGACGTCAGCAGGAGAATTGTTGTTTGTGAATCTTAGTGTTTAGCCTGACGGATAATAATGTATACACAATTTTTGTATTGTTGATTAACTTGATCGACCTACGTTAAAGACATGTTGTTTTCAATAGCGGAAGAATGAATACATGCGCATGAATTGCTCGGCGATAGACAGTTCGTATTTCAACATCATTATCAACAGTTTCACAATGCTATTGCTGAGAGTGTGTGTTTGAGGATGTCTTCAAGCCGATGATTGACTTTTTCTGTCTCTCTCAAAAGGTGGACAGATAATTGTGACTATCTCACGGGTAGAGCTGACCTGAACACCCGGTTTGGTTAAAATCATGTTCCGGATAACGTACCAGTCAGAGTAATTCTGTTATCTAAACCTCCTCTACTACTTGGCATTAAAGACTTCGAATGCTCCTTGAAATCGTTCTGAGATTGAAACTTCCCATGCAAGTCATAAGGAGAAGACCTCGGGCTAGTTGCAGTAAGCAGTTGTTATTCATGAAACAAGAACCCGCATTTCTAGATGTACATCAGTACAAAAGAAGTCATCTTTCATCGACTGATCTCGCTGGCCCATGCGAAGTGATAGACTGTAAGCTGATTGGTACAATACAGAAAAAAGCACTTAGCGAATAATGAATGGTGTAACATAAAAGCTATTCATCCAACTCTGACGTGGTATCTTGACGTGACATTTGGATTGGTCCCTTATATTTTCTATCGTGACGAGGTTTGGGTAGCTAGTGAATCAGGTAGATTTCCACCATACCATCATCCGTTGCCCAGTGTTTGTGAGACATTTCTTTTGATTCACTAATCGTTGAAATGTATTCTGTGTCAACTTGTTTTGCCTCTCCGTGAAATACCGAATTGCCATTGCTCACTTATTGCAATAGTTGTGTCAGTTTGCAGTAGGTCGGACTAACTAGAATGCAAATGGTATTTTGAAATATGCGCCATTTCGCACTTTCCCGAATGCACAGACGATGGCAGCAATCTTGAACGTTCTCACCTAATTTAAGTGCAGTCAATGACAGAGAGTACGGGGCTGCTGATCGGACCTGTCAACTGACGCTTTGTATGTTCAGACTAAGCACGAGTTTGAGAACACGTAGATTATCATTCTGATGACTCATTTTTCACTTTGTATACATCAGCCTTTGATTGCACTTGTAATTGACAACTCGATCACATTCAGTTGATATCCTGAGGTACCAAAACTGATTTTGTTTTCATACTAAACGTGTGCCTTATGATGAATCGCCACCGTCGGTTCTAGCTGTGGTCACCAAAAACACGGCCTCAGTTTAACCTTTTTCTCTGATGGGCTATTCTTCTGAACAATTGAGGTTCTCTAATTAGGCCGTGTTTGACTTTTTGTGTTTCCTACAATTGTATGACCCACATTATCTGCTTTCTGTCAGTCAGCAATGTTGTTTGTTTATGATGAACTGCAGTCAGTTAGCTGCTGGTGGGGAAACGATTAACTTTGTGAAGAATTCGGAACAGTTCAGCACATAAAGAGTTTATTTGCTAATCCATTTAGTATGTGTAACCCAATATAATATGACATCCATCGACAATGTTGTGGTTGTATCATTCATGGACGCGGTGTGTTGTGTGTCTGATGTACGACACACTTATCTGCCCGCGCCAGGGTCGTTGGACCACTTCTTATGTTTTTTAATGATTTAGTTTACAGCAGCGTTTCTGTGGCCATCCATATAGGTTTAATCGCTTTACACACGTTAACAGAAGTAGTGCACGTGACTTTCTACTAAGCGGTTTACCAATTTTCTCTATTGCTGTGTATGTCTCTGCTGAGTGGAATACAAGGTCTTCACAAGTAGGAGAAACTACATGACCAAATATTGAAGTCAGTTCACACTAATCGATTGCATAATGGGATCGTCAAATTACGTTCGACTGTCCGGTGTATGCTTTTCGTTTTATGTGCACCTCATGAAATTTAGATGCTGAGAATGCTTTTAACGTTCTCTTCATGTGTTGGTTATCGATTGTGTTTGGTTTGATGCGCACTTGTGTACCTGCTTATAGAAGCCCACTTATTTCATGCCTAACATCCAAGGCCGTCGAGCACGCATCCACCTACACAAAAACTGTACGCTATACCCTATTTCAGCCTGTTTCAGACTAGCAGAAGATGACTTTGACTAACAGCACGTCAAGTGTCTCCAGGATTGGGTGAGCGGTTCGATTCACTAGCCGAACGAGTAAACTGTGTTCATCCTCCTTGTACAAATCCGTGTGTGTTTTTGTCGTTCAGCCTTTCTCACATCTGTTCTGACCGTAAAGTGCACCTACGAGTGCTTTCGTGCACCGACCCCTACTTGTGGTGTGTACATCTGTGTGTGTATTTATATACAATGTGATCTCACCATGATTAATGATTACCTGCTATACTCTTGTGCAGTAACTCCGGGGTTTTCAATCACATTTCCGTTCCTTAACTTGCTTTGGTTCTCAGTTTTCCGCTTTACGTTTGTGACTTTGGTGAGTTCCTGTTTTTCGTTCGCTCCCGTGCTGATTGTCAGAGATTCCCGTGCACCCAAGCACACGGATTAGCGAATGTGACGTGACACTTGTTTGTATACACACACACCTCCCGTTCAATTTTTGCCTTTTTCGGGAGTTGATGCTTTTCTTCTAAGACAATCACAAAGCAGTTTGAAGCTGCTTTTCTCCTACTGTGAGTCTCACCAGGCCAACAATATGGAGTAAAATTCACTTGATAAGTGAACAACTCTTGAATGTTGTCATCTTTGTTTAATCGTAGTTGAATCTGTGGCAGATGTGCAGCAACACTCTCGAGGAATCAACTGCTCCTGGGACGGTGAGCTTTCTCAACACGTTCATATGTATGTGTGCATCCGTTTGTCCTGTTCTTTTTTACTCTCACTGCTAATCCAAACACTGGTGAACGCCGGTCTGTTAAACTTTTTTACGTTAACGGTTGCTCATTTCACAAACCTCAGTTTAAAATTTCATGCAATTTTGATGACAATTAGCCTGCTTACGTATGCTCTTTGCCAATTCTTTTGCCTCGAAAGCCCCACTTGTGAAATAAAGCTCAAATAATGGTGTATGCTTGTACTGCATTGAGTTATTTGATTCAGCAACAACGGTCATCAAACTTAACGATCTATTGTGTCCGACTAGCAGAACTGTCCCCTTTCAAGTCTCCCAAACTGTGAAGATCGGTCACAAAGAGTAGCGGAACGAACAAATCAGAATCAGAAAAAACCGTGATATACTGTGCCAGTTACCATTCCATTTTTTGGAGTGGGTATGCTGGCTGCAAAGTGTGCATGTTAGCCTGCCTCTATGAATTTGATTGTACACCATTTGTCAATCACAACTGACGCTTAGATTGCTCAGTATAATAACAATTCATGTGGCTATGGAGGTAAGGCCAACATGTGCCATCGAGTTTAATTGTCGATTGTGAAATCACCACCATTCCAAATCACAATCCACTACGCGCTTTGGGGTCTTTTAAATCTAACAACAGACTCAATTATAAGTTTGTCACTTCTCTTCGGAGTATGTTTACAATCGTGCTTTGGCTCCGTTAGTTTTTCTTGATTTCAAAGATGTGGTTAAACGAAAAATTATAATCTCCCTTCGGATGATACCCATGATTTCAGACACTCTCCAGATAACGTTTGTGTAAATTCTTGCTCGAGATCTTTCATTCCCAAAATAGAACCTCATGTTTTTATGTGATACCCTCAGGCGTGATGTAACATATCTGACATATGCTTTTTTGTCGTAACCTAATCCTTTTTTATTGCCTTTTGGCTGATAACCGCCTTTATCTCTGTATGTCTGTATTTAATATCAACTAGGTTCACCTGAAACGAGAGACCTGCATGGTGTATTTGTTTTATGTCACATCGAAAACAGTGCGTTGGTTCTTTCTGCATAGGACTTTAGTGAACACATCAATATCATCTGGTGCTGGACGTACCTATCCAGTATTACACAGTGGTGTCTGTAATTGATTGAACGCTTGGTTATCTGAAGCGGATAGGTTGGTGTTGAAGGGTAGGTCGAAGCTTAAAGTTGTCGGTAAAACATCCGTTTATGTCAAGGCTGGGATCTAAAAACAACCAATAATGGTTGAAAACGGTTATCCCTAACAGAGAACGGTAAGCAAGAAACTAAACGCTGACGGGAAACATGTGGTTCCTTCAACGCGACTGACACTTCGTGCCCGAACTTTCACGGTGGCTTCTCTTTTTGGTAGCTAGTTTTATTCGCCGGGTGAGACTGCAGTAGCTATCTATATTTATTCACATTTTGCGAAAGCACTTAATCCTCCGCTCGTCATTATAATCTGTTCTGGTATCCACCCGGGAATGACAAATCATTCGCTATGAAAAACGGACATAAATAAAGAATTTGATGTTGTTTGCTGGCAGGTTTCGAATTCAGCTGGTCACCCCTTCGTTTCGTACTTAGACTAACATTTGTAGCTGTTGGGATGTTTAAAATCTGTCCTTGTGTTATTCATTCTCGATGGCCCTGCTTTTACTTATCACCGTTTTACCTTTGTTTGCTGAACTCCCGCTTTTGTAACGTTTTTCCTGTTTGTTCATGATTACAACTACTGATCCTTTCTATCAGTGTTTACTACGCATCACTGCGGTAAAGAAAATGCTGATGATACAATTCTAGACTGAACAGTTGTCGTGGCGAACAACTTAACGCGCACAAAAGCACACTTCTGTACAAGACATTACGACATTGAGTTTATTCAGATCACCCTCACTTCTCCTGTTATTTTTCGTCTGTCTTCTCCCTTCTTTGTTCCAGCTCCGACCCATCAACGATTCGAATGATGTTCATGTAGCGGAGGAACAAATTCCGTTAATCGGATTCGCTTCTTCTTGATCTGTCAAGTGCCTTTTTTCACATAAACCCCGTGAATCCCACTCACTTTCCACAATGTCTACTCACTGATTCTCATTTTGTTGTGATGTCTTCACACGCTTTGTTCCCTTGCTCTCTTTCTTGTTTGACATTAGAAAATTTCGTTTGCTTATGTAAAGTCAATTGTGTTCATCAAGATCTGACGAGTTTTTGCGCATGCTCTGTCCCTCTACTTTGCTGCTTTCTATGTTCGATTTTGGTTAACTGAAATTCGGATGTCTAGCGTTTTTCTTTGTCTATGTGGATTTGTTTTAAAGAAGTGTTCTGTACAAGATGAACGCTTTCTCTACGAAACCCGTGGTCGCTGCTTAAAAATTGCGAGCTCGGCTAACGAAAACTGCAGTTTGTGCGGTCGATAATCAAAATACCGTTTAACAAGTTTGATGTCTGCTGTGACTTCAAATTGAGGAGAGGTGTCCATCGTGGTGTCGTCGATTGGCGTTGACAGAACAATTACTGTGTCTCCTCTGGCGGCGATCGGGTAAATTGAACATTGCTGGAGAGCCAGTGTAGCTGGGAGTTTGCATATCATGAATCAGTTGTACCTAATGTTAGGCCAGAGGCGAAGTGATCAGCTCGAATGTCAAATTAAAGGCGTGTCTGGAGTTCAAATTCATGATGTGTCATGGATATGCACTAATGTTGTTCTCCAACCAGAACAAAACCCAACAATATGACTTACTTTCCGAAGAGTTTGACTGAAACGTCTGAGGGTACGAAAGCTTAAGTCGGTTGTGAGTGGTGTTCAACGTAAAGCAACGAAAATCCCCTACTATTTGACCATAAGAATGTAGATTCAGGCGATCTTGATGGTCATCCGTTGAGTTAATAAGGTGCACTTTCATTTGCTCCCATTGTTGGTTGTTTGATGCTGAATGAGCTTATTGGCGATTGGTGTAACAGTGGACCGATTACAAAATACGTGGAAATCAGACTAACGTTTTCAAACATTTAAAGATTCCGACCTGATTTGGTAATGGTCTCAGCTGTGAAATGGAAGCAGTTCACTTCGACGACATTAATGTTAATGATAAATAGTGGTAAGTGAAGATTGGTATTGTCATACTATCAAAAATCACTACTCCATACGTAGAGTTTGGATTTCCATGCTTTACTCAATTTGTTTTACTTAGAAGTGAATTGTATAGACGGCCGTTTCGATTTCAATATCAAGTTATGCCACCAATGAGCACAATACTGGCTTTCACTCTCCGCATATGTGAATATGGTTTACACTTTCTATTCTAATCGGTCACGTTCAGAAACCGTAGAATTACACTGTCCCCAAATTCCTCTTTCACAGTTGTCGAGCTTCAACATGTTGCTTTCCTGTGACAGTCGGTAATGCCGGTCGCCCCAGTGGAGCTAAGACTGACGACTACTGTTAGTTTCCAAATAAGGTCGCGCACTGTTGCTTAGCCATCGGGGTCCATTTTTGACTTGGTGCCACTTTTCTACATATCACTGAGTACCGGTTGCACGTTAAAACTGTATTACGGTAAGAAAGTGAAACAAAAGCATGACCTCATCGGCAACTTGGCCACTCTGAGACAGCTATTCAGGCCACGACTGGTTTGCAATACCAAAACGCCGTAGCAATGACAAAAAGTACAGTGTGTTCGGAGGTCTCTGTATTCTATAAGTAGTGACAAGCATTGATTTAGACGTAAGTGCTACGCAGTTCCATATTTGTCAGACTGTTGCGTTAGTGTCAATTTTTGATGCCTGTTTAAACACATTTTTACATAATACTCATCCCGCTCATATGATTTGTACTCTCGATGCCAAAAGTACAACAGTCTCTCTGAATGGAGGTTATGTCAACGACATAAGAATATGTGATTACGTATGGGCTTCATGACAGTAGACAGAGCGAGGAAGCTAGGACTCAACCGCCTATTGGAATTGATCCGGCAGTACATAGTTGGAATTCTTGAAGACGGCATGTGTGGAACCATTTTTACCCACAGTTATTCTATAAGTCATAACGATTAAACAGGTTCTCAAGTGCATACGTATGAGGAACAAGAACAAAGTTTGTGATGTTCCTGTACACGTGCTTAAATATTTGTCCACTCATGCTTGAGCCACTGGGCAGTTTGTGCGTGTTCTGCGCAGTTACTGTGTGTGACATGTCCCAGCATGTGACGAAAATTATCCAATCGTGTCCACGGAAGTCAAAAACTTCGCGCGAAGTTCTTCTGTGACGCAGTACAGGATTGTATAACTGATTGACGACCAATCAGGCTGTAGTCAACCTGACTTTTTGGGCCGATTTGGATTTGGCGTGATAGAACATTATGGACGAAGCGCATGACATTCGTATTTTTAGCTTCGTGCGTGGAATTCAACTTTAACATTAAAAACATTTGTTCCACTATCATTTCTTGTAGGCTGATCTCCCATGTTCAATTTACTGTCTAGTATTTTCATATCTCTCATCGTCTCTTTAATACGACACTGTGTGATAACGAAACGGAGAGAGATGAATTTCAAAATTTATGATATTCAACAACGAAAAAAAGTTACTACCCTCGAAACGAAACAAGAGACCGAGAGCGGTATCTCGATCACGGAAAGAAAGCATTGCGCTGCGAAACCAAAATCACCTTAAAGAACACAGCCCTTACAATAAGAAGTAGAATGGCTTTTTAATGTGCTCTGTTTATCACCCAGCCAGAAGGCGAAATACGAACGCACAGCAGTTGTTTCTGAAAATTTATAATAACCGTTAATCTAGATAACCCAACTGACAAATCAGATGCGAGAGCCAAGTTTGAAAATCAAACAAAATTACGAGTTTTCAAATGCCGAAAACGAATGCACCGATTTTCTCGGCATATACAGAGCAATTCTGTGAAAAGTTGTATTCTCCCCTTTTCTCCTCCGTTGAGCATCATAGGTACCGCTGTTGACGAGGATCATGCTGTACTGGACAGGTCGTTTGGTGTTTGTGGTCTGTCTGTCTATTTGTCTCTGAGACTGTCAGCTCGCTGCCTGATCCAGGAGTTGACTGCCGAGATAATTGTAGCCTGAGTTGGTGTAACCGGGACTTGCATTGTCAGGCGCGTAGTCTCTAAAGTGTCGAGCAATTGGTCCAACAGAAACTGACATTTCACTTGTCCAGTGCATATCAAATGGTGTACACGGAGTTAGTCTTAGTGGCACACTCACCACCTGCTTTCGACGATAAGGTAGAAGAGGACAGTGTCGTTCGTCTGCCTAATCGTAATTGCTATCTGGTAGGGGTGTTCTGGCAATAGTCTCTTCCATAAACTGGATCACAGAGAATAGATCAAGGTCTGAGATCTGCTAGATATCTTTCGTTGACGTTTCCGCCGGGATCAGCCCATTGAAAACTGTCCCCAGATTGTGGCTTATGGAAGCTTTTGCAGGCGTGAGTCCTTTGGGGACCATCCAATTTGGTCCTGCACGCTAAACGAACAAAAACCTCAGCGACACTTCTTTCATCAATTTCCCCTTACTATACCTGGAGTGTACTCTCTTAATTGTGTTCAAAAAGTGCTCGGCCCACCACTCGATCGTAGATATCAGGGTAGTGTGTGCCAATGCTGGAAGTTGTTCTGTACGAAGAACCTCTTGAACCGGTTTGCTTAATGTCTACAAGCCAAGCCATCCCTTGCCATCTATCCTCGATAGTTGCAGCTCACTTTGTCGTGCAGTACCAAATTGGTTTTAAAAACTTCCTGGGGCATTTCATCAGAACTTATGTCCCCACAACCTATATGACACTTGGTTTTGATGCTAACATGGAAAATACTGAAGTTCGTAATAGGTATATGTGTTTTTCTTGGATGTTTCTTCATCGTCAGCACATGCTCCCGTGTTAGAGGCTGAAAAAATTATTTGCGACCGGGTCGACCAATCAAGTGTCCACTTGAGTATGCTAACACTGATGATTAATGAGCTGCTACTGTACGCACAACGTGCAATTCCGGTCCAACGACTGGTTGCATGGTTAAATTGACAGAATTGCAATGGAGTCTCTAATGGGCTCACTTCCAGCAGATATTTTCATGAACAAACTGAAAAATCAATAGCTCGAAATAGTGGTTTATATTTTCGTTAGTGGTTTACTCTGTTGAACTCGGACCAAGATCTAACTGGTGTTGAAAAATCATTCACCGAAACACATCATTCAATTTTGAAAGAGTTCGATGACACTACTCGGAAGTAAGTCTGAAAAGACAAGTTGGTGGAACTCTTCTGCGCTTGATTCAACGCATGGCAACGTGTACTGGACAGTCTGCGCATTCTGATAGCTTTGTGCTCGTTAAATAGGATAGAACCTTTGTTCCATGTCTTACCAATACAACAAAGTAAGCCTGCTATGCTGAGGCAGTAAAGTGCAAACAGAAGACAGCCGCTGGGGTGTTAAGAGAAACTAGCTTTCCTGACAGATTTGAAACCCGGAATATGACTTCCACTGAGTCACGTGTTTGGCTTGCAGCGGTAGCGAAGATAGGCACCTACATCCCCCATCGCCCAAGAGTGCTGTCCCGAGTGAGAGACAGGGACTCAGTCGTCCGTTTTATCAGGTTCTTATACTCAAATTACCAGATGCAACACTACGCAGCTGGACCAATAATTCTCCCCTGATTACGTCGAGCACGAACAACAACTGGTCTGCCCTTGACCAACTTGTGCCTGTCTTCACTCCCTTGTTGTCGTATGGCAAAATATGTGGATCGGACGATCGGGCGTTTGTCCAAGGGAAACGAAGAACATCGTATGCTGCTCGGGTAGGTTTCACCATAGCCATTAACACAGCGACAAGTGCCTATTTTACCTATGCTGATCATCGCGTTGACCCCGGCCGGGACTTTCGTGTAGTTTTCGAGGTTCCGATCAATCACTTCATGTCGTTCAGACGATGAGAGCTAGCCTCAGCGGAATCGATTGCTAATCAGTTGCGTAATCCAGCTCTTCGTTTTCAAAAGAAGTTTGTGTGGGCACTGTGGTTACTGTTGTAACCGTCGGATCGCCCTTTCACGCGGCCCATCACCTTTTAAACCTCCCAGTTCAAGTGATGCTCACTGTCCCAACGTGCACATGCGCGCACACATATTCATCGGCCCGAAAACTGTTCCACATCCCAACGCACACACACGCGTAGTCACCATCTGCACACAGCCAATTGGAGCGGGATGTGAATCAGTGCCATCGATACGTAGGTACGCATGACGCGGTTGGAGCCGGATTGGAACATAACGGAGCAACACTACTGAGCAAGTCAGGACATGGTCTCAGCATGCGCTACCAAATTAAGTTTGTAGCACCAATCCCAACACTTAATATCCAAAAAATTGATGTAAGTTTCACCTGACTGTCTTTGAGATATTGTTACTAGTTACTTGTTATTGGGTGCTCAAGCCATCACGGTTAAGCGTTCCACTGCTCTGTTGCCAAAGGTCACATCGTTGGCCTCTACTGACGGTCAAATCTCAACACCGAAACCTGTGGTGTAACTATATATGATTCTGTAATCTTCTTATAACTAGCACCGGTGACGTGCAGTTCTAATGATGCGGTGTGCTTGCCTGGAATTTTGTAACCAATTACATAGAACAGTGATATTCTGTTTTGTCTTTTAATTTTCTAATTACTGAGTTAATTTATTTGACACATATGTTGATATGACAAAAACTTTGGAAAGCAATTTTCCGTCACCAATGTCTTCCGGGATCAACAGAGTAATCTGTCGACTATGAAAGTAAACCAAACTAGTGAAAGTGGACAATCTTGTTACACAACGTTCTTGATGTTGGATATGTTGTACAGCTCACCATAAACCTTAACCCGATGTGAAATATGAGAATAAAATGTCAATTGTATGTTCAGTTACATGTCGAGAGAAATGACAGTTATGTCGCTCTTGTTGGAGCTAGCCATTGGTCCGCATTTTTGACACGGTTGGAATTTCAATTAAAGCCGCGCTTTCTTGAGACACCTGTGTTGACTAGCACCACACTGTTTGGTGAAATGCGCGACGGATTGGAGACTGTGGGCGAGAACGGTCTTTCGAAGACAGAGCTTTGGCACTCAACGTGGAAAAAGAGAGATATCACAATCAACCATGAATCTGAAACTCAGAAATTATGCACACATCTTACACAATGGGAAACAAAGACGGCGTCTGCCAGCTAAGTCACACCTTTCACTAGACAAGAGCGAACTGCTATATGAAAACGTGCAGCCATAGTTGAGTGTGAGTGATGTTCACAAACTTTAACAAATGTCCGAGTACTGTGTTTCATCTGGAAAACAGCTGACTGAAAATCTGTAAGCACACAGCAGCCGCGGTCATTTGTGAGTGATGTTCGCTTTGCATTGATAAAAAGTTTCAATACTTCCCAGCAAATCGATAATTGTTGTTCGGAGGTGAGCAGGTCGATGCCCCAGAATTTAGCAAAGTGATAATTCCATCAATACATCATTACCCAGAGCTGAATCTTGACTGTTCTTGCCCGCTTTCGGCTTCCTGTGTATCGAGCATGTATAACGGATGCCAGAAAACTGGGTGTGAAGGGGATCAAGCGGTTGCGAGCCAAGAACGCGACCACTGCAAGGACTGTCCCCGCAGGAAGCCGGAACAAGCGGTATAGGCTTCAAAAATACCACAAAATTAAACCCTGGTTTGTACATAATGGTAATCCCACAAAGATGCAGTTGCTAATGACAAGTTCGTCTATCGGAAACGCCATTTCTTGCCAGATTGCTCACCAACATTTCCTCTAGTATTATCTCCCTATCATTTCGATACTTCAACAAATACACCGATTGTGCCACTAAAAACCGTTTACTTTAATCTTCCATTTTCAACACAGTGCTACTCTATTCATGGTTTTCAGAAGAGCTCCATATCCCCTTTTTGAAGTTGGGAAGTAGCAACGCATGACCACGGCACCAAGGGACTTTTCAGTTACCCACGATTACTCAAACAACTCAATCAAAGCCTTCGCTAACGCCCCACATCTTCGAAACTTGTCGACACGAAACCATTAAGGCCAGCAGCCCCAATGAGTTTCAGAACCGGAATGCGTCTGCCAATCCCACCTAAGATTTGAATCTATCAGCTGCTGGAATTGTCGTGGTTATAACTGTCAAGCTTACATTGTTGACTAGTTTGGCATTTATGTTTCACCGCCGGTTTAGCAAGTTTCACTAAAGCCAATTGGTGTAATTAGCGACATTGGCGCCATTCGAAAGCTTCAACGAAACGATGACGTACCGGCACATCATTTGAATCTAAAGATGTGTCCCAGTTTAAACGACAGCCCTAAATTGAGCCACGCAGTCTACAACTAACATCTGTGCGACTTGCCTCGGATTAGGTCTTACTGAGAGAAAATTAAATTGACAGATAACGGTGTTGTTTAACGAACGTACAAGGAGCTTAATTGATGATGGTTCTGATCGAGTCAATTTATTACTTGGTCCATAATCTTGATACACAAGGGTCACCCATCCATAACTCAATCAAAAAACGCAGTGATTTCGTTGTCAGTGATTCATCATCAACTTATTTACGTCATACTTATTTGGTGTTTGTTAAACTGAACAGTACTGTGATGGCAAATGCGGAGATTATGAAATCACTCAACCTGGAGTCATCTGAAAATCGGTACGCCATGTGAGCGTTGATCCTCTGTTATCAGTTAGTCCCACTGAAACAGTGACAAATGACATCCGACATCCTATGGCCAGTAAGGTTGTTCACATTCTATGTGCTAACACGGTTCACATCATTACGCTGAAGAAAACATTCGGAAATGGAAGCTAACAATGCTTAGACGTTCCGGAAAGAAACACATTAGAAACACCACAGTGTTCAGAGGAGTACGGCGTTAATGTCCAGTGGGATAGGACATTGATCGTCTTGAGACGGAAAGCTTGCGTCACAGTAGCTGATTGAACTTCAAATATCCTGAAACTCGTCGCGCTAAAACTGTTCAGACAAAACCAAATGGATTCACTCAAACTCGTGAATGTGCCGGATCACATTTAGTCAACGGGATGTGGCATACTTTTTTGTCATGAGTTGTCTCCAGTTGCGAAAGTCTGGCTGATCGAAGTCTTTAAGAAAGCGGGGTAATTAGAAGACAGTTGAACACTCTGGAGATCTAGTAGGTCATGTTTGCTGGATTGTAGATTGGATTCATAATAGGTTTATAAAGGATCAGTGAGTCTTTTTTTACATAGTTTCAAAAGCCCATTAAACGCTCTGCATAACGCAATTTTGTTTGTCAGTTTATCACCCATGACATTCGAACAGTTGGTGCCAACTACATGTTGGTTTTCAGCTCTGCTTATGTGGATAGTAGGTCGATTAACTTTTACGACCAGGTGGAGTGCACACTGGCCCACTGAAATCGTAATCCATGTGTCGTTCTTGTACTTTCTAACTTGCAACACAACAGGATTTTATCGGCATTAATTTACGTAGACTGCCGTATCGTGTGTTAAACAAACCATCTGAATGATAAGTCTTTTACAGTGTCAGTTCATACTGCCTCTGCCCGTTCATTAAACTCAATAAAAGTTATTTGCCTACCGTGAATCGCAGCTAGAATGAACCAATTAAATTTAAAAAACAGGACGGATAGTTTAGAGGGTTAGGTTACAACAGGATTCACGTTGAAATTAATATAGATATCTTCATGGGAAAACTAAAGGTCTGTACGCAGAAATTTGGTACATATAAGTGGTACATGAAACCTAGTCAACGCGCAGCAGGCTAAAACTTAAAAATAAATGACAACTTGACCAATCTCAACTAAGCTCATTAAAGTATACGAATTACACTGTAAACCTACATCCAACACCTTAAAGGCTGTTTGAATGTATCAGTGCAATCCCGAGCAGATATGAGAGCCAAAATTCCACTAAGCACAATCCGTGTACTGCACAAAACGTAACATTGAGTTTACAGTTTTGTTCAACTTATCTTTCCTCATACATAGAAAGTACCAGCAGTTCAACGATTAAAACAGTGAACACGATGTGCAGATTCATATTCGGCTAATCACGATTATTCTACGCAATCTCTTTATTCGACTTTCAGTTTACATGGAAGGAACTAGAATAGTTTGTTCCCTAAACGAAAACGTTTTGTTTTATCCAAACAAATTAGTCACAGATGCAGCGCTGTCTGTAAGGCCGGGTGGCTATGAACGGAACATGTTACTGCTGAGGAATTCGCATTTGTTTATACTTAAATACTACAAATATTTCTTAGGTAAAGTATCTCTTTCGAGAATCCAACTGAGTGAAGTCATTAAATATCACCACACTGTTTAGGTTATTCTGAATAACTAAAAAATTGAAGATTACACGATGAACAAATGTTTGGGACGTTCCATTTGACCATACTACAATGATCCCAAAAACATGACAGATACCGCAGTTGAACCACGTCGGCAATACATGAATAGTCAAACGTCACGTCCGAATGCTGTCTGGCATATTAAGTCTGCTCTTCAAGATCCAGACGGTTGTGGAAACAGCGATCGTCCTTTTTCAAACAATCATAACTCGCCAGGCGATATTATTCTACTTCCGACAAGACAAGAGTTCCAGAGTACGATGAATAAAAAATGGACCCAGACAGGCATATGCTTCAACAAGACAAATTCAAAAGTTGCTTCAAACCGGAATGGTGTAAACTGAACCAAACATACTCGATTATTTTTGTCCGCAATGCTGTTCAGAAGTTTTCGTTATAAATAGAAAGAATAGTCCCAATTATCTGCTTTCAAGATAATCCGTCAGTGATGAACCGCCAAATTTACACTGACCGTCCTATTTGTGCTACTTTGGTTCATTGTAAGCACCAACATGCTGACTCTGGAAATGGATAAACTGGTTAAAATCAGTGTGTGAAGTGTACGAAGTCTTTTCACAAAGTTTTGCAAACTGTAATTAATCTAACCGATACATCATATGGTAGGACGGAACTCAACAAAGACTGGTTACCTAATCAAGAAGGACATGATTTCTGAAAATCGTTGATTCATTTGCTCTCAGTCGAAATGATTTCCGATGGTCCCCAGTCACAAGTGATTACTGTCGTTACGGTTCCAGGCGAGAATCCGGCGACGAGCTACGTTACTCTGTCCGACCATGTGATTGCAGCTTCTAGACCAGCGCAGACTATGAGAAACTCTACTCTGCCACAATTGGTAGACTGACACTTACATGCATAGTTCGAGCCACTGAAACGTGTGTAAATAGATGAACATATTTACTGATGTGTTAGAGGGAACTGTGCTACAAACAATCTGAGGACTACAGTGTTATGTACACACTGGTGTTCTGCACGTCCTGTTCCGTGTACTTACTCTCAGACCTTGCAACTGACTGGTCAATGAACTACACACCAGTCCTCGGAAAAGCTACCAATCACACGGGAAGTTTTCATCCGGCGGAATTCATCTGCGGCGATGATAAATTAGGTGACGCGCGATCGAAACCAATAGACGCGCACTGGTCGAATTTGAAATGGTGGTTAGTACACAGTAGATCCGCTCACATTTCGGACCGTCAACTTTGTGTACGATGATCCTGGATCAATGGACAGTCCGGCGATCAGGTAGAACAATTGTGTTTAAACGTAACTTTGCCACATTCTCGTGTCTTTGCCCTCTTTTGATCACTCTAGTATTGCTACCTGTGGCCTAATATGACTTTGAATACAATCTCTGACTGATTGTGTGATTGTGACATGTATTGGCCGCCATTGTTCGATGTGTATCGCGAGGAACTAAGAGACACAAAGCAAGGTTAATTTAGGACCACGGTGTAAACTGATCGATGTTAGAGTAGCAAGGTAGGTTCAATGTGCTAGACGTTGTCTATCATATCACGGGTGATAGTCAACGAAATTTTCAATCATACGGAACTGGTTGATGGTAAGTGGGAGGCGTTATTTGGACAATTATTTGATAAGCTTTTTCATAAGAAACTCAGCTAGTCAGTGCAGTTTATGCCAAAAGAAGTTCTCATATCACAGTTCAAATCCGTAAGCGTATCATTCAAATGTTTGAACGGAGCAAACATGAGCGCATGAGTTGTACGACTAAAGGATTCAATTGCTATGCTGCCGATATTTTGTTTCATGCTTGCGTTATCAGTAATGAGACGAAACATTGCGGTAGCTGTAATAAATCAATCCTGAAAGATGCGAAACAGAGTGAAATCATTGGATGGATAATCGTGGATCCAACAATCACGCTAAAATTTCTGAAGGTGGGTACAAAGTTCAGTCTGACAAGCATGTATCCTCTACAGCCATTAACCACTGTTTCCTTGCTGTTTAATATCCTGTAACCTGCATTGTGGTAGGAATTCACATGAGAGAAAAGACTACCGTTTGAGTGTGTTCTTGTGTTAGACAGTGTTGTCAAATGCAGACACCTTTTGCATCGGATTAGTTGAACAAATTTAGTAGTTTTTACACCTATTAGCATAGGGTTTGAGGGCGTGCACGACAATCAGCAACAGTTATTTTGTACTCATATTCTGTCGGTTTGCGCAATGTGCATTCAAGTTTACAACCACAAACGTCCAATTAAATCGTGTATTGTATGTTAAAAGTCCCTTAGGTGTTGATAGGTGTTATGATTGGCTACGTCCGGACTACAATCTGTAGTGGCGTACGCTGAAATGACAGACAAACACAGCAGTCGTGTGTCGAATGGAACTCCTTAGCAGGACGACGCCAATCATAACACCTATCAACACCTAAGGGACTTTTAACATACAATACACGATTTAATTGGACGTTTGTGGTTGTAAACCTGAATACACATTGCGCAAACCGACAGAATATGAGTACAGAATATCTGTTGCTGATTGTCGTGCACGCCGTCAAACCCTATGCTTACAGGTGCAAAAACTACCAACTTTGTTTAACTAATCCGATGCAAAAGGTGTCTGCATTTGACAACACTGTCTAACACAAGAACACACTCAAACGGTAGTCTTTTCTCTCATGTGAATTCCTACCACAATGCAGGTTACAGG
>LUCH01001396.1:117087-129355 GCA_013368495.1 Paragonimus heterotremus
CGCCCTACCAGGCATGGAACTTCTCCAGTAGTAGACGAAAGTGACTAAGTAGATCATTTCAGTTAATAGAGTCCGGGTGCACAAGGTTTATAATGCGTATTCCTCTGTTTGCTTAGGGCGGGCAATCAGCATCAGTTCATAAAAACCAGCGAATGGAGTCAGAACATCAAAACTGAACTTTGTCTCGTTCGTTTCTGTTACGGCTAGTGGAGATCACAGTAATGACTGTCATTACTATCATTTATGGTGAAGTTCGTAACTAGGTGTATTCATACGAATTGGTTACACTTAGAAGCTCATGGGCAGAGAGACAGCATCCGAACAGGAACTATCAGTACACATTAAGTCTTTGCTACATACCTAAGTTTCTGTTTCAGTTGACCTGACGAATTCGTAGATAAACTTTTGAAGTCCGGCCCTGAACACCTGTTTCTATATCAAGCTGACGGCTTTTGGGAACAGGTCTGTAAACATCCTCCAGTCTGGCTCAAGAGTGCGGAAATGGACACTCCAGAATGCTGTATAATATATGGCCTTACTCTTATTCTGTAGATCAGGTAGGTCGGCCAAATAGCGCTTTCTATATTGGCTAGGAACTAATCTTCAGTTTAAACGTTCGTATTCACACACATTTTATTGTTTGGTCTAAATTTATGTAGAACCTGGTATCAGCTCGCAGTGACGTATGGACGCTTAATCAACACATACTTCGGTTAGTTCATTTGAATTGTGGCCAACTAAAGTTAATCTACTACACAGCAGTATCCAACGAAGTACATAGTTGAAATCATTAAGGGACCGTATGCTAACTCCTTGACCTAAATGGGCTATCACTAACCAAGCTTAAAGAACAACGCAGGAAAAATTAGTTTATACAGAGAACAATTAAATAATAATTTTCCTAAGTTCTCCAACAACGTCGTTTCAAACAACTTTCTGCACGTTTTATTCGTTTTAAAACGTCGCCAGCGTTAACCATACAAAAGTAGCATAACTATTAGTTCGTAGTCATTCTTCTGGGAATCTACATGTATCTTGTAAACAATTAAAATAGTTTTAAATTTATGAAAATTCTTACTGTGATCTGTCAGTATTTTGACCTGTCTTCTGTCTTCCTGGCAAAGTCTACTTAACTCTGCCATCGCTATTAATCAACGTAGGTAGTGTGAATAATATCACACGGTAACTGAGAGTTTCTCATGTACAATCTTTGTACACGATTCAGGTTTGAATGTTCAGCATGTTAGCAGGAGGTACGGTTTTTAAGAATCTTTTCGACTGGATCGCTATTTAACTTTTTCAAACCGACAGCACGATCTGCGCTATTCTTATTTGAAAGTGTGTTTGAAAAAATGACATTCAATCTTGTAAACACATTGAGAGTTAACTGTGAGTCAGTGGGTTGTCTCAGGATAACGCCCCAGTAGATTTTTGCGACAGTTTTTGTAGTTCCCGAAATTAAGTGGCCAGATTTCAGGTAATTTTTTGGTATAGATCAGTTGTCGTGTGGTCTGTTAATGTTATCGAAAAACTGTTAATTTTGTTTCGCTTGACACTTTTTATCAGCAGTCACTTTTGGTCTGTCTTCCTCTTAAAATATAAGAATTTCTGTTCACAGAACATTCCTCGGGTAGGTTGCATTCAGTTCATCCGTCTTACACATTTTTGTCTTAAGGGTCAACTGTAACAAACATTTGCTCAAAATTTGAACAACTACTATTGTTGTTTGCCTTCTCCGTCTATTTTATCGATTGGTGACATTCAAACCATAGTTTGTGTGCTTGTACGAAATTGTCTGCAATTGCTATCCGTAAAGTGTACTTATGTCCAGTTCACAGCATTGGAATTAGAATCAGGTGGCTGAGTAAACCACTTTCCACTATTACATAGAGGTTTAATCTACTTCACCTCAGTGATGGTTTATAGATAGTTTTATATCTATCGATTGTGCTGCCCTTGGGTCTGCTCATGTACTTTTACAATATATATATATATATATATAATTTAGAAGGGGGGAATATCAAGTATGGTGGATCGCACAGGCCGTTTACCCTTTCTGAAGACAGTTCAGTTAAATCATTCTGAGTTTATTGTCAAAAGCGGATCTGCAATGATCGGCTTATCCAAACAGCGAATCAGTGGTCAAAAGCAAAATAGACAGTCGTGAATGAAATCATGGTTGGCGTTTATCAAGACGTTTTCCTAACCTATCACAAAAAAAATATTGTTGCTATGGTGCAAATATTATGCAGTCGTTACGACGACTTCCGGTGAGTTCTCAACTCCAATATTTGCTCATGTTTGCGAGAGTAACCTAGGCTGGCCGTCACGTGAGTTGTCAAGGGTGGCTGTAACGTCAGATCTCCAAAATGTCTTTGCGGTGTTGATATATTGGACTACAGTTGACCCGGATGACACAAGTGGTAAACAGTTACGCACTCTGCCCAAATGATCCGTACTGACAAGCGCTGTGTCAGCAGCAGTGTCCACATGTTATGGTGTGATTTACAAACGTATTTCTTGTAGTCAGACCATGTTGTCCTACGGTATGGTTTTGGTAGGCGCTTCTGACAAAGCTTTCCGTTACGTTAAAGGCTCAAAGCATGCGGTGAAGACCGTAGCGTAGTACGAAACATAAACGAAACTTCGGAAAAACAAGGTTTTAGAAAGCTGATTCTTTTGTGGATGTTGGGGATGTCAGGTATGCTGCCACCTTTTCATCGTACACTCTCAGTTTGCATCTCTACCTAACATTCTATTTTGTCCTCGCCTCGGTCTAAAAAATCAGTCTGGTGTATATCAAAAGTCAAGTATGTTGTAAAAAAGTACTATGGGTCAGTTATCTGTTTACCGCCTACAAATGTAAGTTGAAATGACCGTGTCTAAAGTGATGACATTCCCATCATTGTGGACGAGGGCAGTGACTGGATTATTGCCTTCTTTGCTAAGACCTTCTGCTGTGTTCAAAAATCCACGAATGTTTTAGTTCTACTCAGAATCATCACCGGCTTTTTTCTATATATAGGCCTGTGTATTCACCAGAATTGCAGACCGCCCAGAGTTTAAATGCATACATTCCAGAAGTGTTCATCAAATACTATTGTAAAGTACAATGGTCACTAAAATGGATGTGTTGATCATCTCGGGTCCCTTAAGACCAGGAGTGTAGTACAATGGTGTGTTCCAAAAACTTGTTCCTCCCACATACAAATACTACTGTGTGGAACATTGTTTTTCAGTTCGTGTTCCGTGCTTATCAAGCACTAAGATACCGTGTCCTGAAAATCAGCATAGCAGTGGTACGTGTGGCAGTAAGTTGTCTCAGTTTGGTAGAAAACCACAGCTTTTTTAATAGAGAATAAACAATATTTACTTTAACAGGCAACAGCGGGCGACTGGTGCGTTACGTTCCGATCAACCCGTTTGTACTTACAAAATTGATTTGAACTGTTCGGTTGTTTAAATCCGACAGAAATTTGGGCAATTAGTTTTATTCACCGCCTGTTACAAACAAATTCGAGGTAGTAGATTATCATCATTTTTGATTGATTGGCATCGACCGACCACAGTTTCACTTGCCTCAACTTGTGCATAAGGTTTAATTGGCTGTACACTCACCAACCAAGAAACTGTTCCAGCCCAATCGGATTACTGTATTGGAGTCAGCTTATGACATTTTGTGATCGCGTTTGTTTGCTTTGTTCGGAACTGACTTTCATGATGGATACCTTCATGAGTGAGATTTCCTTCATGTCACTATCGTCACTGCATTGTAGTGTGAGTCAACAAATGCGAAATATATTCCGTGTCATGAAATGAACCATATCTAAACAAGACTTTCTTTTGGGTCATATGTTTCGCCTACCACCTTTTGGGTGCCTCGTTGTTGCCCAGCATTGGATTGTGCTGCAATCAATTTTGACTCGAAAACAATTGATGCTATTTCTTCTACAATGTATTCCAGATTTCCAGCAAGGTCAGTTTGGTTTTAGATGAGAATGTGCCGGCTGCTGTGGCTAACTTGAATTTTTCTACGGAGTGGACACAGCAGCTAATTCACACCCTATATCACAAGATACCTAAAGACGACTGGTAACAAGTACAATATCAACCTAACATTCTATTTTCTTGATATGTCTCCATAACTCAATGTTTTTGAATCCTTGTCAGGTCTGAATGATTAGTCATCGCCAACCGACTCTGTGCGCCAATTTCGTTTGCCGTGGGTTTAGGTGTATGCCCAGTTCACGATCCTGTTTGGATTTCCCGTTACATTGAAGAGCAGTTAATTTTATTTTCTTGCGAACCAGAAGTTTGCAACTGACAGGAGTGTACAGAATGAAGTCGTATCCTAATTCCTGGCTGGTTAACACTCTGATGAGACTGCATTTTTCAAACACAAATTTACCTCAGTAATCCACTCACTTAACGGTTCATGGTGATGTCTATTGCGCATTGTATTGTGACTAACACTCAGACGCACAAGAGGTGGATCGTTAATATGTGACATTTGTTAGTTATCTTTTTTATTGAAGCTATCGCGTGGATTACCCGTAATTTCGGTTTGTAAGCAATATAGTTATTATCAGAAATGTGTTCAATGTTTGATGCGTCTTTATTATTATTACTAATGTTAATATTGTTTACTGTTCCGTTTAATTGTACGGCTGACTTTTCAGTGCTAAAGTTGGCAAGTAGAGCAATCGCTTTCTTGGTACGAATCACATTGTCTTTACACTAAACGGAAAGCCGCTGCATCCGCTTCCTGATAACTCAAAATATCTTGTCTTGAGTGCAGTCCCCTGACAATATCAACCAACTAGGCTAAAAACAGGCATTGCGCGTTTATGATCACGGTTATGCGTTACATGACTCGACATATTGTCCAGTGCTCCGTACGTAGTTATTCAACCCAAGGAAGCCTCACTAAAGATCATTAGAACTTACTATTATTAGCTCGGAATTTGCATTTCTGGATTAACCGCCAGTCGTGACTGCTCGTCCTTATGGTTTGCTAGTCAAACGAACGCCTCCAGTCGATGTTGTCCTATGTTGTGACTGGATCTACAGCCTACAAACGCGTAAACAAGTAACAAAATAACGGTTAATGAAACGGCGGATAACGGAACAACGGTCAACGGAAATTAACAGCGGACTACGGAGCGTACACGACTAATTCGTAACTTCACAGCCAATCCAACCACCCGAGACTAACGCATAAACACAGAAAAAAGACTGGTCACTGGACAGAGCTCTTCTTACGTCACGCAGTCCGAAGGCCATACGGCCACAAACTAGATCTTATTTAAAGGGTTTGCGACCAATCACAAAACAAAGTGAGAAAGTAGAACAAACAATGATCCTGACAGTACAATGATGCTCCAGTTTAAAAACGAACGTGTGGGCGTGGTGTCAGAGATTGTCACAAAGGTTGAGAACGCTTGTGAAGAATGAATTGGCGCAGGACCGTCCGACTATGAAGGTCACTCGAAACAGTAGTCAGTTAGGCCTTTCCAAAGGCAAATAAAACGGTATTTTCTAGGAATCGATTTCTTCCCAGACACCCTACTGGGTCAGTTTCGAAAACGATGCTGATGTACCTGACCGCTTACAAAATGTAAGATGACGGACACTGTGACCAACATACCCATCGTTCGGATGATGACCACACTGTGTTGCCATTAATCAACCCTGAATCTGCCAGCCCACTGCCATGCGCCAAACATGATGGTTCAATTTCATTCATTTACCTCACATCTGGACAGCGGATCTTGCAAGTTAGATGACTCACCCAAACAAATCCTACAACCAACAGTCAAGACCGACATTTACGAGCGTCACGGCCTAACGCGTGACCTGACAATCCGGGCTTAAGCTAAGCGACCTTCACTTTCACTCACCCGACTGACAGCAAGCCCTTTGGTCATTAAAACCACACACGCACACACACACAACACACACATTTGCCAGGTTATCCCCATACGTTTTCCACTATTAGCATGTGATGCTCAGACATGCAAAGGGCTAAACTCACAGACGAGTGACATACAGAAAACTTACATCTCCACGCCATGGAAAGCCAACGCTCCAACAATCCAAGGTAAACGACGCAAGGACGTGACCTACACCACAGCTCCACTGACCCACATTACATTAGCATGACCTTACCCTTTCAACATTCCTGTCATAAAACGAGTACATGTCAATATTTTTATCCATTCCGGTATTATTTTGTTGCATGCGGGTTTCAAGCGTCTGTCTATTTCTGATCATTTCTGTGATTATATCTAATACAGATATATGCACCAATCCTCAACCACATATCTTTCTTAACGATAAGTAGTGTTTTTAGGCTTAAAGCGTATATATCTATGTTTAACCTATTTAAAAGAGGCACACACTGAGTAGTGAACAGTTTACGACAACGTTTCATATCCACACTAGTATTCGTTATCTAACAAACAAGTGTGCCAGAATCAGATTATATACATATATGTAAACTCTCGTTTTACAAACCGTTTTGTCTTGCAGTGTATACACTTGGATCTACGATACGTCGTTAAATCTCCAACACTAATCATGAATATTATCGTATTGTTTGAACTCAATTTCATAAAAATATAGACCACATCTCAAGTAAACGACTAAGCGTTAGGCTTGTTGCACAGACGGATGTAACACCAGCAACTGCATTCCAGTTGTTCAAAACATTTGAATGCCAGCCGCATCACTGCCTACTTTTCACGATCAATGTGAGCGGATCCACGTTCTAAAGTCTAGTTCGGCAGATAAATCCTTCAAATAGCAGCACAACCCCAACTAGCTCCAACATTCTTCACAACTCAGTCAGGTTACTTTCGTTATGCTTATTTATATCGTTGCGGGAATCACAAATTAAGAACACAATCGTGAGTTCGGGATCGCCGACCACCGTTTCTGAAGATGTAAACCGTATAGTGGAGAAAGAATAGGTGGGTTACTGCGTTGGCTGAAATACTAGCCGTCAAGCGATACCTTCATTTATCGAGGTGAGCAAGAAAACGACTTGCGTTTATTAGATAATAATTTGGCATCAAGGCAGACGGAACCTGAAGCTCTTTAAAATTACTATCATTAGTAATAATCCGATGCTTCCGTGTCTTTGAATCATCTACCAACACGGAAACCTATGAAAATATAATTTGCTAATTTATACAACTGAAATAATACCGGTAGCCTAAAAATGGAAGACATAAGTTACTTATGTGAACATATTGTTCGTCCCAAATATTTTTTCACGATCAGCCAATAGATTCTTCAGTAATCCAGCGAATGTGTAATGTGAACAACGTAAACGTGGTGCTGGCATCTAATTGTCTGTGCTAACTATTGTGATACGATGGTCTGGTTAGTTTAAAAACTCTAATTCGTAGCGGTTTGAGAATGTGCCTGTCCCCAAGACGTCTACCCAGTTACCTTAGCAGTTTTGATGGCATCGTCCAATGACTGCAACCTTTCTTCCGATCGTGATAGACACCGGCAATGTCAGCCTTGTCAAGAGGATATCGTAGACTGTTCTGATTAAATCATTTTGCGGTGTAGGCCCCCAACATTCTTATTTGGGCTTCAGCCTATTTCTGCAAAACTTACGCAGTGGCATTGCTGATAATAGTGTACAATCTGTCACTATTAGAGAGGTTGTCAACGGTGTCTGCTATGAAAACCGTTGGGGCAAATTTCCCCAAGGATTCCCAAGTATCCGATCGCGTTCTTAACTACCTGGCGTTAAACTTTGAAACTGTCTCACTTGCGTCCCTACCGCATTCAAAAAAAGGCGACCACCCCTATTGGCAGATCTGCATTCAGTCCTCCCTTCTTGCCATGGACTGCCTGTTATCGCTTGGGTAACGTGATCAATCTCCAACACAGTTGCAAGAATGAGGTTAGTCACTGATCCCGGCCGTCAGAACTGACTGACCAAATGTCTGACAACGCTCAGAGAGATACATTTTCAATTCGCTACCGGTTAGACCTCCCTTGATAACAGAAGCATCTGGCTGACTTACACTTTTATGAGTTAAGCTGAAATCGTAAATCACCACCGCGTTCACACTGACACATGTGTACCCAAAATCGCAGCCTATTTATTACGGGAAATTATTTATTATCTCCATAGTGGTTGGTTACTCAATTCAGCAAGTAAAATACTGAAAACCTTTTGTCTGCGTAAAAATTTAATCACTAGTATTAACGAATATTTGATACTGACAGATTTTATGGTGATTGCGTCAGTTTCATGACAACGCATAGGAGGATTGTTAGACTTGAATCATCCTACTATTAATTGCTTATTGTTACTGACAAGAAATTGACTGGTATATTGGACACTGTCTTGGCTTGTAACAATCATCTAATGGCGGTGAAAGTGCTGTCAAATCGAAACCATACTCATGGCCTGAACTGAGAGATTACATTGCCAGGTCCACCTAGACTTTGCAGACATCCTGGGATTTTTGTAATTACCGTCTGTTGATGCATACACAAAATGGTCAGAAGATCCCCACGAGGATAGCTAAGGCACAAACAACATTTTCTCATTTCCGCAGGTTATTCTCTCAAACTGGTGTTCCGGAGCTTTCAGCGCTTGAAAACAGACCACAATTCGGTACATTGGAATTTCGAGGGGTTTGCATCAACAATGGCGTTCATCACGTATTTAAGTCCGAACAATTTCCTCAGTCTAACGGCCAAGTAAGAAGATGCGTAGGCACACTCAAAAAGCTTTGAAAAAAGCTGTGGAGAATGGGGATATTAGAGGAGATAGTTGACGTACTCCTGAGTGCCTACCTCCCACTTACTTACTCAGGGACATCGAGACATCAGTCACCGGCCGGCGTAGTTTTGAGACGATGTCCAAGGGATCCACTTGTTGCAATACGACTGACGATTCCCTCAATACATGTAGAAGTAAACTAATGGAAATTCAGTTCAACATCACTACGGTGTGCGCAAACGATATTTCCGAAATGATGATATAACATCTGTGCGGAATACGCATTACCTCCAGGAGAATTTCGCCGTCAGGCACCATTACTTATCACGAAGACGGAATTGTATATTGAGTTAAATTAAGAAAATTCACCTGGGCCCTTTGTCAACCACTCGAAGCTACCGGATGACGACAGCCAACACCAAAACCAGCCTAACAATCAACTGTCGATTGACACATTGCTCGAGTAACTCTCATCAAAACCCACAGACCACGACCGCCTCAAGCACTTGTGAACCTCTCAAACCTAATCCTGTTCGACCTCCAAACAATCAAAATGTTCTTGATATATAATTAACCTACACTTGTTTGAAGGCGAAATGTCGCGGTCGATTACCCACCTGAACAGGACGAATGTGTTTTATATGATCACCTGTTTATAACTGTTCGTCTCAGTGTAGCTATTTTCACTCCGGTCACATTACGTCAATAAATTTCCCCCGTCTGGTTGGTTGATTGTGAGACTGGTTGTCTCCGTGATTAGAGTGATCTTAGTCGTCGTACCGTAGTGAGTGCCATAAACCAATACACGCCCTCTCGCATCGCGTTTTCACTACGCTTATCTGGTCGAATTACAATCGTGTACCGGTCGTAGGCTATAGATGAACAGAGAGAAGAGATATATCATAAGATGTTAACACTTTAATTTACTCTGATCAGTCGCTAACGTAGATGAACAACACTATTCGAAACCTAACATTAACTAAACATTCAACGCTAATGAATGCGTAAACGTTTGGTGAGACTGTTTTTCCCGACAGTCTGAGTACCCACTAATAACTAACGATACCTCAGAAGTGCTCCCTGGAAACTGTTTGACAAATAGGTTGGACCTTTACTATTGAGATTGGTGTACGACCAGAATCAAGCACCTATTTTAGGGCTGTCACCTGATATCTCCATCTACCCACTATTATTGTTTATGTTGTTCCGATAAGAATCCAAAGAAATAATGTGTGCCCCTGTTCGATTACATCCAATCATATCAACTTGAGTTATTGCAAATGGCTGAACGCACAGGTCGTGGTCGAAATCATGTTTTGTGGGTGCAAAAAGGGTTGTAGAACCGGTGACTGGGTTTGTGTTGATGTGCAGGTAGGGACAGGAGCATCGTTTAGACCAAGCTTTGGGGAGTGTTTGACATGTTGTGCAGCTGGTGACAGAGTGAGACAACAGCTACATAAGCGCCTGCTAGTTGTGAGGTTGTAGCGAGACGGTGATCATAAGACGTTGAAGCAAACGCAATGACCAACCTGATTTAGTCTTGTTCGGACTTGTTCCAGGTAGTATGTGCTGGATATTTGGACTAGATTTCTCCAGTGGTCGGGCTGAAGTGAGACGATTGGTCGATACTTTGTTACACCGACTTTTAATGTACACTGTTTGTTCGAGCGAATGACAACAGAACATGAAAATTTGCACACTGATTTACGGAATTGGTAGGTCGATGTACAATGGCAATTCTGAGACCTGCAATCTCGTCCACTGAGTGACCGGCCTGCTGGAAAGTAATTCCACGGTCGGGGAAAGATCGTTGCGTCGGAGGCACGTTAAACCGCTGGAGTATGAAATTGTCTATAAACGTCCCAACCTATAGTAGCGTCTTTTGGAACCGCGGTTGCAAATGACCGATTAATTTTTTGGACCGAGTTCTCCGCAACATGGATGACTGGGTGCCGTTCAGCACCTAGTGCTGTCGACCAAGAACATCAGCTCCGTCACACAAAACTGTGACCTGTTATCTATAATGTGCATTTGCGGAACGCCTTCGCATTTCCTCAACGCCCGAATTAAAAAATGGTCTGGTGGGCTTGCAGGTCAAAACGACCTCTGGCTATTTTTAGTATAAGTCATTTAAAGCTAAGGTTTGAAAACGATTCGCAGAAATCAGGTCACACATGCTGCCAGGGTATGTGGCCCACAGGCCACACAGTCCACTTCTTTGGTCTCCATTTGACTTCATAGAGACACGCGTTGCCGTTCGTTGTCAGTGTTTGGTGATCAGCATCCATCTACGGATACCAGCACATCTGTCTTGCCAGTGACTTCGCCTGCTCCACACCCAAATGGCCTTTGTACAGATTGTCCAGGTTGGCCCTATGTAATGGTGGGTGTATGCCCTACATTATGTCATGTTAGATACACAGCTCATCACCGTGCAGGAAGAGTTGAGGATGGTTTTCTAGAGTATGAAGTGTCAGCCTTCTGAAGGAGCCGAGGTCACTGAGAAATACTACTGCTCTGTGTACTTGCTCAGTTTCACCCTGGGAACGCAGCTGTTTGTGTATTCAAGATACATTGTTCTGTCACAGCGGATCGTGAATATTGTGATCAGAAGTCAGTGTGTTGGATCACCTTGCTCAGCAGGTGCAGAATTTCGTATTTTCAGGCGGTTAGAGGAATGCCCCGCCGTTGAATCATGAAGGCAGTTATTCATAGTATACGGAAATTATAGTGCATGATGGTCTGTGACGACCGTGAACTTTGTTTCAAACAGGCACTTGTTCAGTCAAAGAACGGCCCCAAAGAGAGCCACAGCTTCCTTCTGTGTTTCAAAGTACCCTCGAATTATCGCACAGCGTTTGTCGGCTGGCTTGTAACAGTCAGATCGGTAGTTGGGTAAAGCAACTGACGGCGTCCATCATCATAATCACCAGCCATGAGCCTAACTAAAGGGTACTGTGACTCGGGCTGCACATCACCTCAATAATGACGTGAAATATCCTAGAAGAAGACACTGATAAGAAGGATGAAAATAACGAAAGAGGACTAAGGGGAAGAACTAGCAACGACTTGAATACAAAACATCATTAAATGCGACACACCGCCTTCTCAGGTAGTATCTCTAACCATTGGTTTCAGTGATCACGAAGATCCCAGGCAAGCAAGCGAAATCTACCCACTTTCCACAATGAATAAGTGAGGGTCTTCGTATTTTGCGACCACTTTGTTGCTTGATCACCATGTGGTTTCACCTAGCTGTTGGAGGTATCAGTATATAATGCTCGGTAAGCTAAACGACCAGATGACATAAGCATCACGTGACTCAACCATCACAGGCTGTGTAACGTGAGTAGTTGACCAACTGATAGTGCATCCTGAGCGTTTCGGAATACTCGCAAGCGAACGGCCAATTGGGGAAGACACCGATAGTCAAACACAGCAAATCAGCTAATATCCTTGTTGCGACCAGGCCACGTTTCCTAACCACAGAGTAAAATAGAATGCACACTAGCATTA
>LUCH01001397.1:0-19997 GCA_013368495.1 Paragonimus heterotremus
ATCGTACAGCAAGCAGACCGGGGGTATCTCCAGGTCACTACGGGCTTACCCATGTTCAGATGCAGCTAATGGGGAAACTTCTGTCCATTCTGTGCATACCGCTTCAGTAACTTGCTGGTTGGTTGGATTCTGTTATGACGAAGTTATTTTCAACAGACTCAGGGGAGCATTATACCTGTAGCCAAAGTGGTCACAATCCGGTCATGATTTGTGCGTTCAAAAACAGTTCTTTTGCACTTTGGGATTGTCATGATTATCACACTCAATTCACGCGACGATTTCCTCTCTTTCCTTCCAACTCGGTTAGCGCTGTTTATCTGAATCGTAGCTCGTCTGAGGTCATAAGGACAACGAAGTCGTGATTGTTTTCTGTCCAATCGCCCTGTTCCCGTCTCATTTTTCATCGATAAGTCTTGTTAGTTAAACTCATGCAGTTCTACGGCCTGGGAGATGAGCGCATATGGAAATCAACTTTTTTCACCGAAAGTAATGTTCCTTTTATGATCTCTGCGGTGGTTTTCACTTATATGAAACAACCCAAGGGCACTTCGACTGTCAACCAACTCAAATGGTACGTGCTTAGTGTCTATCACTAAACATGATAAGGTAAGAACGATTGTTGGCCTTCTCTTCAATTGTGTCCACTGTAATGGGTGCTGTCACTGTGTAGATCACTTCGTCAGAAATACAAGACCAAGTACATTTGATTAGTTAGTGTGCGACCGGGATGCGAAGGAACAAATATTTATAGACAGACCGCAAAACTTCGGGCACGTTTAGAATGAGTATTCTGGTGCTGAAACAATATGTATCGGGACTATGACCCGGCAACAAAATCCGGAGTCCAGACCAAAGGGTTTATCCAACGGACACGACACTTGACCGAATCAAGTGAACGAACGAGCACAACACACGGCTGAAACTACAGCAAAGTTGGTTGGCTGTGAGTAGAGCGGAAGTGTACACGCATTTCCAGTAAAATCGCTCTGTACCATTGGCTCAGTGCTTTGACCGCCACTGGTCGAATCAGTCCCTCTGAGGCCCACACCTCCGGCGTGTCTTTAGCGAAATGAAGCTATTGATTCTAAACCGCCATCAGGAGCGTCCACATTTACAGTCTGTGCAGCCCTAGAGAAATCAGTTTGCGAACAAACGCGGTATTTGTAAGAAGTACGTTAAACCCCTTACCTTTCCCCCAGTTCGACCAATACTCATACGTATCAACTTATTACCCTAGTTCGTAGTCACCCAACCAAAACCCGTGTGGTGCGATTGTTTTGTGTTGACCCAAACCAGACGGATATATCGTATTTCAGGACTAAGCAGGTTTCCACAGAGCAAAGCACCTCAGCCTAGACAACATTTCTGAATGAGCTGTCCACGCTGATCTCTATAACGCAACAAGTTGCTTTCATCACAGATAAAGTGGTCATAGAAAGCATGTTGATAGGAAGTGGAACGATACGGTTCAGTAACGAGACCACGAAACTAAGTGGTGCCAAGCGGCGCTTATTGCTTTCACAGTATGACTGCAATACGTCACGTCAGTGTCTACTATTGACGCAATAAACCTAAGGTCAGAGCATGACACTCACCAGGTTCTGTTAAAAATTTGGTAGGTTTTGATCAATCTTTTGGCGACTTGTAGGTCTGTTTCGTTCATGAATGCAGCTTTTTATTATCTATCGGTTATTGAAAAGCTATCGTAATGGCACAGCTCGTTAAGGGACTATCGTATTTTTGGTTTGTCCATTTGCACTTCCCGGCGCATGCTGATTCCTAGTTCAGTATTGCCTTTCTGGCACTGAGACACTTACGGGTACTGGTGTGAAAATCAAGGTATTATAGATTATGGACCGTGGTGACCAAGGCACTGGGCTGATGGTGCCGAGCGATTTTACTGGAAACGCGCGTACAACCCCACCCTACCCACAGCCAGCTACTCTGGCTGTAGTTTCAATCGTGTGTTGTGCCCGTTCGCTCACCCTATTCGATTAAGTGTCGTGTCCGTTGGGTAAGCCCCTTGATCCGGATTTTATTGCCGAGTCCACGGTCTTGCTACGTGGTAGTACAGCGAATGGTGGCCTTATAAGCTTTCTTGAGGTACCTCAGTTATGGCTCCCTCAGCTACTTATAAGTAATGTATGTGGTAAGAACAGTATCTTATCGGAGAAATCACATACATTTTTTTCATAATTCATCTCGAGTACACTTCACTACGTTCCATAAGATACATACTGTAGTCTTGGAGTTTACATAGCAGAAGTTCAGTAGACATTTTGAAGCCAAACAACGGGATCATCAACAACAAACATCAATGCGCACCACTTACCAGGGCAATATGATACCGATAAGCAAGTGTTTCTGTGCGCACTGCCGACGAGGACGATAAGAAATGGCATTTACATGTTAAGTGAACCCTCAGTATTTAATCTGCCTTCATAAATTCTCCTGAGTTTCTTTGCGTGCTTCCAGGTGTACAATTTTAAGAGATCTGGTGTCTAGGTTAACGCTAGCCATTGTCAAGGAGACATTTCAACAACCTGTCACCACTGAAACTGGTGTACCCATTACGAAACAGTGCAAGTTAACTACTGTCGGGCTTGGTGTAAAGGTTTCTGTCTGTATGGAACGCTCTGTTTTACAGCTGGTTTGGCGAGATACAACGCTGATCATATTGATACTGCATTCCTGCGTTTCCATGTTTTTTGCTACAAGAGCAGTTGACAGTCATATTTCGCAAGTACTGGAGAAGGTACTGCTAGGAACGGTCCGACAGGTCTGTGCATTGTTCCCAGTTAGAAAGTGAAGAAATTAGAACCGGATTTTTGGAATTCAGTCTCCTGGATTGCGCACGGATATAATACTATAATGTGAAATGTATTGATGAACGTTATCTTGATCTATGAAGTGGCTTCTTACGTGTGGGAGTACCGTGTAATTGAATTGTAATGAAGGACTGTTATCAGTGTTCATTTTAAGGCCCTTAGTACAAGTATTGAGGGTAGGTAGTGTGTTATATTTTTCTGTTTCTCAGACGTTGGTGGCAGGCTTCTTTCTCAGTCTTCAGCAGGCTGGTTTCAATAATTTGTTCAGTTCTTCCAATTGAAGATCATCTAACTTGTCACGTGATAATACATCCGAATTATACACCATCTAGTAATAAAGGCGTCCAACCTGAATGGATATTTTCCTTCTCACCAAAACTATGTGAGTACTTATCTGTAGGACACGCCACCGATCGTACAGTTTCCTGTCATTCCTTGGGGAGGCCGACGTAGGTGCGTTACGCATTACGTCTAATCGACGGCCTTTTCATAAGAGCCTGGTGTCTTCATGACATAGCGGTTTTGCTTACGGGTACGGGACCTCGGATAGATAGCAGCTGAGAAAATGGATGTACTAGAAATGTGTCTGTGGTTATACTACTTTGCATGTGTAGGTTGATCTAAGTCACACCTCTTGTCGTACTTGCAAGTTGGCAGAAGATAACGGTGAAACTTCACTTTTGGTTGTATGGAAATTTTCCAAGGTATCGCAGACATTCAGGCTTTCATCAGTATAGTGGAAAACGAAGGCAACGATATGGTTTATTATTATTTTAAGGCTATCACATTTCCATTCACTGCATGAAGTTGAGGAAGGTTCTGTGTCATCAATATTATTTTAAGGTATCAGCAGCGCGTGAGTCGGCATCAAAACTTTTTGGCCGCAATAAGCGCCCTCTTCGATCTAATACTCAGCTGATTCAGGTGTTAATAATAACACAGAACAGTTAAATTCGAGTCAGGTTATTTGGGACACAATTTCGGGCTTTATTCGTTTGGGAACATGTAATAGGTAAAGTGATGGAAAGAACCGATGAATGGTATTGATGAACAAAACGACGATAAGTATTGGACATACAGCAGAAATGACTTAAAGCAACATACAGATGTCGTAAATTGGTCCTTCATCTTACAACGTCAGACTGTTCTACATAAACGAAGTAACTTGTTAGTTGTTGAAACGAGGTTTACGACTCTTCCGACCTACCCTCAGTTTTGTTTCATCACAGTAACCGTGGTTTATAAACTAAAGTTGATCATTGCCTGATATTAGATTGAGTTGTCATAATTTGCAAGTACAGCACCTTTTATTTATTTGACTTGTCCACAGTCAATTTGTTTGCAACGTGCAACTATGTCTACGGAAGCAGACGTGGTCGAGAAAGCAGATAAGTTATTTCGTATTGTGGATAAACGGTTGTATACTATTCTTCGAAACGACCGCTTTCTGTGCGATCTCGTTCCATCAGATCATCAGATGTCCGTTGTTCAATTACCTTCTGTGAAATCCGTTCAAAACGCTATTGCACTCCATTTCGGCAGAGTGAGTTTAACTACTTCTCCGAGAGATTTTTTCCATCAATTAAATGCGGTTGCTCACCTTTTCAGAGTGCATTGGTGATTTGGACTTCTGTGTCACTACGATGCATTGGTTAAACTAACGATTGTCGACTAGTCGAAAGTAGGTGACTTTCATTACGCTTTATTTTATGATTTTCATCTTTTGGTTATACATCACCGGTTTCTTCTGCCATTAGTTGTCTAGTCACGCGTATATTAAATAGCATCGTGCCACTCAAGCCCACACGAGGGCATTAAAGGTCGAACTTTAAGCTTACTAGTAAGTTTTATCACTACACTTTTTTAAGGTACTGGTGATTACTCTCCCGACTTTTCAGCTAAGCGGTGCTGGTCACTGGACCAACGATAGCACCAGTTATAGTGTCCACGGTACGGCTCAACACTGAAAATGACGCTAATGATCCAGTGCGATTGAGACGGTTACATAGTGGGTTTCGTTTCACACGACTGTAATTAGTTCTATTGTGCGCTCGACTCGTTAAACTACCAATCGATTCTGAACGTGGTTTGCGTTTGGCGACTCCGATTAGGCCGGGTAAAAAATTTTGCTAGCTACAGTTTATCAACAGACAGTACGGCTGATTTGCAAGTTAGGTCATCTGACCAGATGTGTAAGCAGCATGTTCGTCTTGGTCATGTGGGAAGAAGAGGTTGGCTTGCCTATTATGGAATTCACACCACGTCGGCATTCATTTAGCTATCGCTGGAAATTGTGGGCAATGACTTCTTACATACTTGATTCACGAGGTCCCAGGTTCAGATAATCTTTAGTTGGTTTCTTTTTAAACATGAACAATCTAACAGTACTTTATCCTGATGCTGTCTTGTCGTTGCACAACAATAGCTGGATGATTTTGCGCGAATCAGTTTGTTGCTTGTTTTCTCCCGTTCATTCCGAACCGACTGTGAATGTTGGTATTAGTTACGTCGCTGTGTGTCTCCCTTGTGTGATGATTGTCTAACTGTTGCAACAGGATGAAAATAAGGATTACTCGATAGCATGCTTTCATTTTGAACGTCTATTGCATGTTAAGATGTCGGGAACGGTTTTACTGTGAATCCAGTATTACTAATGAAGGTAAATTTGTTTTTACTTACAAGTTAAAATTGTCTTGCTAAATTTGTCGCATGCACATAGATCGAGTTACAGGGATTACAATTCCTTTCCCCCAGAGAAAAACATTCGCACCGTTGAAACAGTTAGGATCCCGGAAGTCGTCGTGCTGTATCTTTGTAGGCCACTTAAACAACAGAACTTTTTGGATTAATATGCCTGTGACCAAACGGCCTGATCCGTAATGTAGTGGAGTTATCGGTGTTTGTTGGTGTCCCTGAAGCGTCCTCGCTTCTTTTTGATGCAAAAGGTCTGTGGATCTACACGGTTTGATTAAGACAAGTATTCTCCTTGTGGTGGTGTAGGACGTAATGTGTCACAGCACCGTCTCAGAAGCAATTGGATCCTTATCCGTACTGACGTCGATGACAGATGAAATCGGCAGACGAGACTAATGTGTTTCCGGAATTAGCAATCATGGTAAACATGTTGATGTTCCTATACTGGCTCCGATTACTGAGACGCATTTTGATAATGCCAACTTATCGCTTGTCACATAACACAACTTTCACACGGAATGCTTCAAACTGGAGACGGTAGCCAAGTTATCCGTGTATGACGGATTCGACGGATGAGAGCCATTAAGCCAGACTAGTTCTGTGGGGCTTTGCTGGTTCTTTGCCGGGGACCCAAGAAACTACAACTACCCTTGATTGAAGATGCTGTCGGATATTGTACATAATAGCAATCTTGCAAAAAAATGTTTGTAACGATCCACGTTTGATCGTTGAGTTGCCCGAGACCCGAAAACCGTTCCCTAACTTAAAAAATAAGATTGAACTCAACTATTCCTACGGCACTATTAAATAAATGCATCAATAATTAGGACAAGCAAACCTCAATCGTTCACGGTGATAATCTCGTTCAACAAATCAGTGAGTTTCACATGGATGGTCAAAGGTGAATTGTCACGCAAAGAGACCAAGTGAAGAATGGCTACTGGCGCCACAGACGATCAATGACGTTAGTTCAATAAAACGAAAACGGGATGGTCAGGGTATATGGATCAAATGTCAAGCTGATAGGAAAAATAGGGAATGCAAATGGGCCAGACGGAATCCCTCAGTTCAGGGACCAACAAATGTAAAGCGTTCTTTTTGAGTGCGCATTTTCTTTCTTTTCATTGTATGTGGTACTCTCACTGATCAAGAGAGAGGTGCGTGACACTTTCTCTCTCTCTATCTCTCTCTCTCTCTCTCTCTATATATATATATATATATATATATATAACTCATTTCCCGAAAAACACGTCTGCTTTGTTGTCAACGGACTTCATCTTTTATAATTGTGGTAAAGTTTAAAATCAAACTGTGTATTTTCGGCGGCGTATGGTTATACTATATGTATTTAGCTCTGGTTCAATCTGAGACCAACCTTGACAGCCAATAGCATTGTAATGATCTAATACGTCCGTGATACAAGCTGAGTTCAAGATTACTCGTGCACATCATACCATAGTTTGTGCGGACAGCTGTAAAAATTCCAAAGTTACAAATTCACAAATTTATTGAAAGTCTTCCATCAATCTACTGGAACTCGTCACACCACTCATCTGTTTCTGACAGATGTTTTGGTCGATACCAGCTGGCTACTGCGTTTATTGCCGTATACAAATCCGATAGGATAAGCGGACTCCAACCATTTTCAATCGTATCCGTTCCTTGATTTTTGGGTTAGAGATGTAGTTTGAACACGTGATTAATGCTTGTCATCATCAGTTCGCTGTAATTCGCCGCCCCAAACTTTCCGTCTGTTCGAAGAACGCCGCACTCAAAAAGACACCGCAATTGGTTGCATGTACAATTTAAAGGTGCCAAGCAGAATAGATCGCAACATGTTGTTTCTGATTACTCATTTAACTGCACGTCTTCCCAAATTGATGTCACAGTAGTGAAACCTGAATACCATTTTGAATTAGAGACCTTAGCATTGGATGTCTTTTCTCACAACATCAGTAAGTTCAACAGACCACTCCTGGAAATGGAAATGCATCTTCTGAGGGTCATCTTGTTAATACTGTACACAACGTTCACCTTTATTGAGAGCTCGTACAATCGCTTCATAATTTACAAGCCGGTCGATGAGGTTTACTTTATCGTCCATTGTTTGGCTGTTTTATGTGACTCATTCACGCATTCAGCGAAGTTTTTACTGTGTCAAAACGTGTTGTAAACAATGCGCTAACTTATGTAGTCTCACTCGACTGCAGATGCTGATACATCTTAATCCATTAATTAATAATACAGCTGTGGAATATAAAGATTTGTTTACGTTGAGCTATTTCAGTGTCATTCCGTTATCAACAAGAATTGGTGATTTACTTTAAACCCTACCCATCAGGCTATTCGTCTGACTCTTTTGCGTGGAGATGGAGTTGAACTTCCTCTGGTGTTATCACTAACCGCTCGGGTTGTTGACCTGTATGCTGCTGTCAAAGAAGCCGTCAAGGACTACCTCACTCAACTCTCGGCTTTATATGGTTATCAGTCCCAGTCAGTCGCTAGCCCAATTCCCGCATGCGTCAAACCTCAACAAGCACAATCGGAACCGACTATGGAAGATAGTCGAAATAATCTTCTGTTCACTTCCCCTAAATTCATCAGTTGGAAAAAAATATGGAAAACGAAATGCTTGGCGGTGATCAACGCTGATGCACCCAAGCCTCCTCTCTCAGCGCCATCGATTTTATGTCGATTGGATAATCCAAAAGACAGATTACAGGATCTGCATCATATTCGTAATGGCTCGATGGTCACATTTGTCAATAGGCTAAAACGCAAATAACTTATTTGTTCCAATCTTGTCTTCCCTGTATCTGGTTCTTTCGTGTAGCAATAGGAATTTCCATTGTACAAGCATTATCGTCTACATTGTCTGTATACTATGAAATTTCTGCAATCGTATTATGTTTGTGCTTATTTGCAGTTGTCTTTTTCTTCTTTGTGGATATTATCGCAATCCCGATTGCATGTATACAATTAAAACATGGTAAAGTTCAGTACGGTTTTGTAGAGGCAGCGTTGTGATGACATGCTGTCTCTTGTTATTCCTGGTTAACAAAATGGCTAACCTCGTAAGACCACTCGGATATAGACAAGGTTACTATGTTTAGCGATGTTCGAATTTACTATCGGCGCGTGCGATGTGTCGCTGCACACGGACACGGGCGGAGTTATTATGATTCGTGTGTTTTGAATCTACATGCATTAGTTCAGTCTCCGTTTCATCCTGGGAGTCAGGTGAAAATAATTTCTATATGCACCTCGAACGTCGGTGTATCTACACCTTTTGTAAGCACGAATTGTTTCATGTTTACAATCAATCCGTGAATAACGAGACTATTATTTTCTCATGCTCACTAATAAACGGACACTCCGTAACTGGTTTCGTTTTTGGATCTGTCAGATCGAGATAGCTTAAACAGGATTCGAACCGTGAACGTTTCGTGCCATATCACCTGTTTTATGGGCACCGCTAGTGACCGGAACGATTACTGGGAATATGTGGCTTGTTCGCATTTATTTGGTGTGGTTGGACGTAATCTATCCCATAAGATCCATGGACGTGGATATGAAGCCCTAAGTGTAGGTGCACCGGAATATTTACATACTGATGTAGAACTGAGTGGATTTTTAAAAAATATCCGAAACGAGTGTATTATAATTAAAATGACGTTGAACAACGAACCACTGATATGTGTACGAACAATATCACGCACCTATTCCTCTTCCAAATAGATCGATGCCACTTCTTTCTGACTGAATGTGGGTTTGGGGAGTGGATGCAAAGGATTTTTCTGGTATTTCTGCACCAGAGCCGCCCAAATTGAACGGTTCACACTAGTACAGTGGAGTAACATTGTAGTAACGGCTCTACGCTTTCGAGGACACACTAACGGCTGTTTTGTTCGGACACCAACCGCACGATCCTCTAAGAGGACACGTGAACTGAAAGGCCACTTAAATCTCACAATCAGATTCTGATCGGGTAAATCGCTGTCGCAGTTAGAACACATGCCGCATGGTTTGGCCAGTGTTATTTGCTTTTGGCCAAACGCGACCACCGTTGGTAAATTTAAGGCTGATTGGTCACGTGACTGTTGCGGCCGCCCTGTGGCGTATGAATGCCTGCACGGGCACACAGAATGTGCGCGCGAGCTCATCACAAATGACCTTGAGAGTGGGCGATCTTTGTCGCCTGCGTTCGCTCTGGCCAATGTGCATTTCCGGTAATCGATCGAGGCAACCGGTTTGGAATCGGCGGGCGAGGAATTGCACATTGGCGTTTGAGGCTGTTTTTGGAGCCCAAATGAAGGATTTTACTGACTGCCGTTTGGGGCGCTTAGGACGTATCTCGAGTTTAACCAAAATTCACTTAAAATTGTGGATAAAACAATAGGGTGGTGAATTCGATCGCTCGTCGTCGTACAGTAACAGTGACCCGGTTATAAGTAGTGCTATGTGCATCTCACTGCGTTCCAATTTCCGAAAGTCACCCGCAATCAGTTTCAGATTAGCAAAGGCAGATTTCCTTTTTCAGTACTTCCGCATCACGATATTTCAACGAAAACCATTATGAACGAAGTGGTATCAGAACCTCCTCGCGACCACAAAGATGCGTATGCCAGCGAGCGTTGCTGTTAAGTAGACAATGTTTGGTGCTAGATTTGGCTTGCAGTACTTGGACGGATTGCTTCTGTGTACATACTATGCCGGGCTTTTTTTAATAGCTGGAAGATTGAAATGAACATCGTCGGACGCAATCTACGGATTACCGAAAGGATAGCTACAACGCCCAACGGTCCCCTATGGTTCGAGTTATCCGCTCGTCAAATATTTATGGGATGTGGTGTAAGGTTCTGTTTGATGGATATTTCGGTTGCAGCGTTTCCAAGCCACCTATTTTGGGATGTTCCACTCGGGTGATCACTAATACAAGCAGCAGAATGCTTGTTATTTTTGTTATAATGGTCTGGAACAGCAATGCTTGCTGTCTATGCCCGAGAACAAGTGTACTGCCCCCTGACAGTCTTTTTGAGCAAACACTTTTATCGACGAAATCTTCCTCAACAAATTAGTTTGCTGTTCGTTGTATCTTCGCGTTTTGCCATTGTTTGCATTGCTCAACAATTCCGGGGCTTAATCAACCCACTTGATGTATGAGGTAGTTGGCCACCCTATTTCAACGCCTGATATGAAGCGACTGTAAATGACCCTTCCAGCTCAACGGGGATAACCAACTAGCCCTGGTGGGAGTGACTTCTTTACGAGGGCTTTGTCGGTTGTCAGTAACAACCGCTGGTTAGGTGGATATACTTTTGACAGAGTATCCCTTGTTTCGAAGACCCTAGCTGGAAAAAGTGTGTTGCAGAAAGTTGCAAATATTTTCCCCTGGGACATCTCAGTATTGTAGGCGGCCGAGCCCATCTGTCGTGATGTTCCGTGTAGGTGCATCTACTGTTCGACTGTCTTTTGTCTATAGCAAAAGCCGACTACACGAAGTACACTAATGTCCAATCAGGTGTCACCTGAAGTTTTGCGGAGCTCTTGAGAGTAGACCAGATAATGTCTGACTTGCACATTGCTTTGCGTCTTGGCTAGCCAGCTTTTGTCAGATCAGTATTAGATGTGGTCGTTCATTTATTCATACGCGGTCATTGTTTGGGACCACCGTCCATATCCGTAGTGATGAGGGTTATTGCAGAAGATAAGTATTCTGTCAAATAGTAATGGAAACAATCTACATGGGGTAGAAGTGATCGAGAGAACTAATAACATTGTTAATACAGGTGCACCATTGACTGTTGCACGCTGTCAACAATTCGAGCCAGTAAGGTGTCCCCATACAGGCCAGCAACTTCTGCCGAGTATACTCAGCGGTACTGCATAGGCCTCGACCAGTCCGTTGCCTGACCGTAATGTGGTTAACCGAACTGTTGCTTGTCTCGGTGAACAACGCCGAGCACCACTCAAGCCTTGTTGATGTGATCATCACGAGCTGCACATTTGTGTTACTTGAAAAGTCGATTACATATTATGGGCGGGTCCCCATCGTTGCATAAAGCCAACGTACTTTCGTCCACTCACTTGGTTACACCTGTTCGTCCTACAAGCCGTTTCAGTCTGGCTAGGTTGAACCGAGTGATTGATTGTCAGACTAGTCACATCCATAGTTGACATACATAATTCATTTTGGTCCGCACTAAGTGGCATGAACCGGTGTACGTTTCATGTTTTATGTTCTGATTCAGCACGTCCTTTCGAAGGTTAGTGGTAGATCATTGTCATCGCGTTATTAATTGAATAAGTTCACTAGCTCTTAAAGCAGCGGCATGAACGTTACGAAAATACCCCGTTAGAGCTATGGCGCAGAAAATGATAGTTCAACGGTGCTCGTCAGTTTCATCTGCCGTGTGTACGAACCTCATCAGCGAGCAGCATAACGGAGCGTAACCATGAACCGAACATCAAGGTCACGTTTGAGGCTTGATTCGTACGTGAATTCTCATATTCAGACACTGTATTGTGAACGTACCTCATTGCTTAACGCTCGTTTCAGTTGTCTGCCACTCACTAAGTAATATTCTGGGGACTTAAATATTCCCCGGTTTGGTTAATTGTGGTTGGGAAAATGCGGATGTGACTTTGCAAGCCGAAATAGGTGAGTGGCAACGATCATTTAGTCTCAGAAAACGAAACTAGATTGGTGGAAAACAGGTGCGACGACGAAGTAGACTTCGGTCTTCGTGTTATCAAAAAAGCAGGATGTACCTCAACAACGGAATTCTCAGCAAGACCGCCGAAGATGTGTTAACGTTGTGGAGGGTGGCATTTTGTGTCTCTGTCAGCTTCAAAATCAATTGCAAAAGATGCAAAAATCGTGGACGGGATGAGGTTCGCTGTAGGGAAGCACCCTCGTCCGGACGTCTGTGTGAGCCGAGTAAAACATCAACCTATTACAGTGGTCGGTCCAGCGTTGTTTTCGCGGTGTTTGATAGTGGCATCTCAAGTAACAGAAAATCTGTTAACATTTTGGTGAGTGATATGAAAGTACACCTGCAAGTTGACACGGTCTGTAGTACTACACTCAGTGAAAACGGGATCATTTACACAGACTCGCATACATAGGAGAAAACTATGTGGCACAGGACGCCCAGGATCTCAGATCCCAAATGTGTGTTTCAACCCACAAATTTATATGCTAATTTTATTTGTCACATTGAGTGGGATATAGGGTTGAGTCTATTAGGTTGGAACTGGATTGATAAACTGGAGCTATTCGATGTGGCATTGAATTCAGTTTGTAGTCAAGTCCGTTTAGTTATTAAAACAATGCCCTCATGTCAAACTGTGGTAATTGTTGGAGAAAGATGTAAAGGTAAAAGTGGTTCCAGAATTGCAAGGACGGAATCGTAACCTTTTTGAAGAAGGTTTTGGTCGGTGTACACATGCAAAGGCTGCATTTGTCTTTTGTCCGAGTGCAAAACCAGTTTTGTGTCTCAAAAGAATGGTTCCATATGCAGTTATTGCTTTGGCGGAGGATAAGTCGAGCCACCTGGGGAGGATGGAGGTTATCAGTCCAGCAAACCATTCTGTCTTGGCCACATCTTTTGCAGTAATCAAACAGGTAAGTGGTTCACAACGATCATGCGGCGACTTCTCAACCGGTCTAAATGAAGCATTAGAGATTCATCAGTATCCGTTGCCTCTTCCCGAACATCTGTACGCAGACCTGACCAACTCTGCTAGCTTAACGTGGTGGTCAGGCTTGTACGTCGATCCGGACAGCTGTTCGACTAGAACTTAAGCCCTTCCAAGTACAACCATGTCAGATATGCCAGAGCGAAACAGTCAGACAAAAAGCAGTTGCATTTATACGGTTGTATTTCGCACTACTGATCTGGTTAGAAGTGCTTAGGTATTGAAACATGATCCTATGGAAATGCATCAGTGCTTTCCTTATAATTTTGACACTGCTGTCTTCCAACTGAGGAAGGAGAGGATCAGAAGTAACCTAAAACAAAGAGCGCTCTCGTCGCCCAACCACTGACCGTTACCGCCAGCGTATTATCCAGTACGGTTGGAAAAAATCTGGTATCATTCAAAAACCTGCTGTAGCTTCGAGTAATCCACCGTACGCGGCGGTTATCAAAGTCAGACAGCGTTGTCCTATTTCTTACGCTTTCGGGCCAGGCAAGCCGCTCATTGTCGAGCGAGTCAGACATTTGAGTCACAGGTTCCGGATGGGGTGACCTAAAAAAACATGTATCTTGTTGTCTTGCAAGCCAGATTTTCGAAGCAAAAGTTGTTTAGGGAAAGAGAACGAATAAAGAGGAACGAGAAGTGACCTAACTACTAAAAATAACTATGTCTGTGTTCAAACATTCAACACCAAGGTACCTACATCTTGCGAAACAAACGTAGACGGCCGGAAAGTATCGGAAGTTATCCTTTCCCTGACAAACCACTCCATTCATTTTCATCTTTTTCCTTTTATTCTCTTTTCAGGGCAAGACAAACGGTGATAGTTGGCGCTTTTAACGCCCGCACTCCTCCACAAACAGGTCAGTGAGCTGCTGTAGTGAACACCACTTCGAGTTTAGTGCGGGATTTATGCTGTGTCTCCCAAACGCGCCATTACGATTCTATCACTTTTATTCAATTAAATTTGATTTCAGATTAATATCATAAATCAAACGTTCTTTCTCACGGTCTGGTGACCCTGAAGCTGAATCTTGTGGCCAGGCTGGAGTAGGGATTGTATTAGGTTCTAAGGCAGGACAGAGTGCTCGATTGGATTCTACTGAATGATCGTCTGTGTGTAGTCAGACCTAGAATTTCAGCCAAATCAGTCTACACAGCCCAGAAAGACATTGTTTATTAGCCATATCTGCATATTTTCCTATAAACACTAGTTCAGAGACTGTCACGAATGCAATTTACGACACTGTCTTTGATAGTGTGGGACGAACTAAACATGCGGACATCGTTGTACTTTCTGGTGGCATGAATGGAACACGGTTCAGACGAGAAACAGCTAGGCGGTGTTTTTCGTGTCGGTGTGCATCACATTGAGTGGTGATCGGTTGTTTGAGGTGTGAGCATTTTACAAACTCTGTATTTCGAGCTGTACATATTAGCAAAAGCGACGGCAATGTCACTTTGACACCACCGTATGCAATTCAACCACGGTTTCATATTGGTCATATCGCCATCGGCTTTTGGTGACCTCATTCCATTATGTGTCGTTTTTCATTTTGGAGTAATCACCGTAAGTCAAACCATGCGGTTGTTCGTGCTCGTTTCCTTTTATTGTTTACTCAGAGATCATTTGCTCACAAGTATAAAATACTCAGTTGGAAGCTGAGCGACTAAGGTTTGCGAAATATTTGTCGAAGAGCACTGATAGTCACACTGCCTGTGTCCGAACGGAGGAGTAATCCAAAATTTCTACTGCTATACGCGCCTCTTGAGGTCCATTCCAAAAGAGCATCACATACGACGGAAGTATATTTCAATTAATACAGTAGTGCTTGTGAACAAACGTAGACTGATCCCCTCTGAATCCGAATGCGACGAGGACCGCTGTGAACTGAAACGTAAACTTACAAAGTGTCAGTGTATGAAATGTGAGGTCTACCTTTCCGAGATAGCAGAAGAGGTGGAGAAGATATTTTTATTATGGAGTGGTGGAGGTGTGTTTTTCCTGATCCCTGTTATCATTGAGGTGTTATTGAGACTGTATGTGATAAAGATGATCGAACGATTTACAGCTTGTCGCAACGACTTAACAGATTAGGTAGACATTTTGAGAAACGGTTCAAATAACTCAAACCAGTTCATTCAGCTGTGGATGATGGAGATTGTTTGGTTAGTTATGGTATCCCAGAGGATGCTTTTCCAGAAAACAAATTGACTTTGAGGCTTAAACTACTTAAACGTTAGAAGACTAGGTTCGGACTTTCTTGCTTCGGCTGTTTCCACAGGTGATGGGGAGAGATTGTTATTTGAACCGACCACATTCCTCTTTTCCATATGGGAAGTTGGTGTTTATCAACAGTAATTTCCATTTTATAAAAGATACCAGAACATCCTCCTGAGGAAGGCCACCCGAGGTGGTTGAAATGTAGAGTATTACAAATTACTCGTAACGTTGTGTTATTCTCAATCCATTTATCAGTACCAGAACAGCATAGGACAACCGCGTATATATTAACCTTATCTCTATCGCATCTAACCTGTTCACAAGTCTCATAATCTGGTGGCCTGCAAAACATGCAGAGAACCAGATAAGAGAAGAACAAGCATGTTTCCTTACTGGTCGCGGGTGTATCGATCATATTTTCGTATTGTGACAAATACTGGATCATTGGTATCTCTTTTCTGAGCTAATGATCATGGTGTTTTGTATCTAAGGCTTTCTTTTGATTCTGCTGGTCAGTATTATCCCTGGGGCTGTCTCCACTGTAGAGGAGTCTCGGTGAAGTATGTCGATTTATTGAAGTCTTTGTATACCCAATCTGACTGCAGAGTGCACATTTGTGGACGGTTATCTTAAGCGTTATTCACGTCAAGCGGAGTTCGACAGGAGTATCCGATCTCGTCTTCCTTCAGTCATGTGATAGACAATATCGTAGAAAGTACAACCGTTACGAGGATCTCAACGTGAAGCTTCTTTCATGTGGCTATCTGGCTGCTATTGGGTGTGTGGACGACAATGGTGCAGTGGAGTTGAGCGATCGTATTATTCTACTGACACCGCGGCTATTCAGTAGTAGGTGCAGGGCATGTTTTTGACGCCGTACAAGCCACAAGAAGACTGCAGGAAGGATCATCAAAGTGCAGCATCACCCATAACGGTCCCTGCTACTCAGTGGAACTGAGCACTGACATCTGTGTTAGCCGAGACTGTTTGAGGCCGAATACTGCGTGCAAATGAGTGGTTTTGTGACAGGTCTGGTTTACATGCGTAACCCGTGTATTGCTTTGTCGAATAAATAACGATTGTGCCATCCGCGTTCTTGGATCGCAACACTGGTTTACTTAGTTCTGCAGAAAACGTAAATCATTGGGATCCGGTTAAATGATATGGCTGGTGTGTAAAGTACTGTTACAGGGCTAGATTGACATTGACCATGTCTGTTGTTTCAAACAGTCCATTTGAGACTGTAAATCACTTCGGTAAGCTGGATACTGTGATCTCGTTAGCTTGTAATATTGCACTTGTTGAATTTACCAACCTCCGTTACTCGTAGCATCGAAAGTAAATCCACTCATCAATCAGTCGTAGGGCCTGCGTTACGTTCGAACGCTCCGTTTTGTTCTGTAGATCAGACACCTGATCCATTCATGCGGAAAATTTATTTCAATTAACGATATTCGATCATTTCTGCCAGTTGGTCTTCACCAAATCGGCTGACTTTGTGAGCAACGCGAGAGTCCGTCGGCGTGTATCTGGGACACGTGCAATTTCCCGAGCAGTTGCCGAAATGGAAAAAGTGAACAGTTTTCGCTGGTCAGGAAACGTACTCCGCAATTTGATGCGGCGTCTGTCGCGCTGCTCATTGTACGTTGTGGCCGTTGTTTGTTGGAAGAATCTGCAGGGAGTCCCGACGATGGCGTGATCATGGGTTGTGAGAGCTTTGACTGTTCCGCTCAGCATGGTTGACAGATGTGTTCTACCTGCTTAGGGAGTTCGCGCCCGTCCACAACGCTGGTTGAAAACACTCCCTGGAACGGCATTATGTAGCAGTCATTGGCAAGCTTGTATACGCAAATCTGTTGACCCTTCTTTTTTGTGAAATCTAATTGTTTTTATTTGCTTGTTCTTTTCTCCTATTTTTCTTCGCCGTACACTCATACTCATTTATCACTCTGCGGCTTCGTGGACATTTCTTGGAGCCAACGGCATCCAGAACCATTGTACCCATGGGTATAGCTCAAGATTAAAAATGGTCGGTGATTGATTCTGTACACAAACCTAGACGATGGCAAAGTTTTTACCAAGGCCTCTCCACAACTATAAGCAGACACATAGAGAAGACAGATTTTAACTGTTGAAACACTTCGCGGACTGTACGAGTATTTGCCACTCGATACGAAGTGTTCTGCAGTGGTCAGTCAGCAAGTCGCGGACACGATACTAGGTAGTTCGATGGTGGCTTACATGAACGACATTGCCATTGTTAATGCTACAATTAAAGATCACCAGTAGCACCTCACTTCGGTCTGTAGACGCACTGAAGAGCATAGCTTACGTGATTAGCCTTACAAGTGTTCCCTCTGCGTGGAAGGTATGCAATACTTAGGTTTCATTACTGGTCGGTAGGGTCGTATGCCACACTCAGAAAAGATGTCAGCAGTAGCAGAAATGACTGATAACACTGCCATCCAACCGTTTCTAGGTCTGACGAGTCATTACAATAACTTTGTACTTCATATGCTTATATTAGTGCACCATTGAATTATCTATCAATGAGGGATTCTCCATGACTGCCAGTTTCTATTTGTACGTATCAAACAACGTGATTTTCATTTCGCTTCTAACCCTCTGCCACCCAAAATTAGAAATCATTGTTGTAGCACGTGTGTGTCAAAAGTTGACAGTGCATAAACTTCCCAGTGGTTCACAGAAAGCAGTCCATGACAGTGATAGATTACAATGTCACTGGGACATAATTCTGCAATCCATTTCAAGGAAACGTTCAGTTTTAGGCAGGCGGATGTTTTTCGTCGTCTTGTGGCAAAACAGACAATCACACAGCCTGATTAAAACCAAGTAGTTACATCAATATCAGTGGATGATGACACTTACGGAATCTTTTAACCCTTAGTACTTGCCCATTCGGTAATTGCCGAAATTGTGTCAGATGACAGAATGGGATGCCTTATTACAGTAAGTTGTGCAGTGCATCCAGATTATCTGTCCAACTGCCTAAGTAGATGAAAGACTGAAACAATTTTCTCGCCATGAGCAACGAATTTTTAATACTACCGGATCGTGTAGCGAAGTCAGCAGTTTTACAGCGATCCATTGTGAGGCAGTTACATTCGGACCATCCTGATATTAGTCACATGAAGCCGGTGATTCGCAGTTTTGTTTGTTACACTGGAGTTGACAGCCAGACCAAACATTTGATTCGGTCTTGCAATAATTGCAACGGCGACCAAAACACACGCTAATTCTGAATTGTATTCGGCACGAAGCTCAAAACGATGGTTCCCGGTTTACCTTGATTGACACGCCTACTCAGCAGACTCTTGTATTTATCAGCAGTCGATGTACACTCAGCTAAACTATTTCCCTATATGAGTAGCCCCAACGTTGACAACTATTTTTCACCTCCGATGATTATTTTTTCGATTCACGGTCAGAGATTTTAGTGATCAAAGTTCAGTTAAGTGAAATCTCCAGAATCTTGAATCGGCAATCACATTCACACAGGCGGTAGTAAACGAGCTACTATGCCACGTTTTTCGTCATGGAATGCTTGATGAGTTGGTATATGCTAACGAACCACAGTTCATAATTGCAAAGTTTCAGGGTTTTTGTCACAATTGGGAGCTCATACATCCGTTCACGAGACTTCACCATAGTCGGTCGACTGCGATGTTCTATGTTATAATTGTATAATCGATTTCCATCGGACCATAATTTACACTCAGAGATTAATTGGACTCATGGTCACTGATTCTGCGGCAATCTGTAGGCTATTTTATATCTATTGCTTTGGTTTTGATGTTAACAACGTTAACGTCTTTATATTTGCTACCAATGCATCGGTTGTCGCAACCTCGTCCAGTCCTAGATGCGCATTTCGAATGTAAATCATTATATAGCATATCAGTCGTGTCACACCGAGACTGGACCTTAACGTGGTGTGACGGCTTGCGCATCGCGATGATCTATTGGGCTAAACTGGACGGTGTGGCCACCACATCGATAGAGTCACCCATGCCAGGCATGCCAATAGGTAGAGGTCTGACAAACCAGTCTCCTGGTCCTCCATATTGGGGGTTGGAAGAAGGTCAGCATCTTCTTCTGGAAAACGTACCATTTCTAGTACACTGCCACTGATGTTGGGTTAGGTGCTATTCTTTCGCAGCTCCAAAATGGAATTGAAAGGGTGGTGTCGTACGCCTCACGAGCATTATTACCCACGGAAATGAATTACTCCGCAAGAGAGAAAGAAGCCCTAGCTTGTGTGTGGGCATGCGAAAAGTGGCATCTGTATTTATTTGGTCGTCGTTTCATATTACGAACTGATCACGCCTCCCTTATGTCTTTACTCTGTCGCGGAAATAAAGATCAAAAGTCTATTCGCATTAGCCGATGGTACGCTCGCCTACTCAATTACGATTTTCAAAAGCAGCATGTTTCCGGTGCCCATAATCAGGTAGCAGATGCGCTGTCCCGTTTACCTGTTGCCAATCAGGGGGGAAACCGAGAACATCGATAACGACAGAATGATCTCA
>LUCH01001397.1:40397-95672 GCA_013368495.1 Paragonimus heterotremus
ACTCCCTAGGCAAGCCGAAAAGACGCGTTCAAAAATAGAGCTTTGTTCCGCCCCAAAACGTGTGCGACAAAGGCGACAAATACAAAGTACTTATATCATGTGCGGTGGTCAAACAGAGAAGGGCAGTTGACGGAAAAAATAGTTAAGGTCACTGATAGGCACGGCGGGATAAAAAGTCAGATAGGTAAAAACCGGCCAGGGCCACCACTCGGCCGCTCTGAGCTGGTCTGCTAACTAGAACAAAGTCAATCGTTTTTTCATTTCCCACGGCGGAGGCGCCTTGGGACGGTAACAGGGTAGGCGCCCCAACAATAAATGCCGACGAGTGTGCATGTGTCTTGGTGTTGGTTCTGGTAACGTCTTCGTAACACAACATCCAAATGTCACCAAAATGAACGTTTAAAAATAACTGGGTATACGGTTATTGCTCAACTCGTCTTCTAATCAACACGAACGAAACAGTCAAAGAAGGATTCAGGACAACAGGCACAACGAAACAGATGCTCACCAAGCTGGCAAAAAAGCTTTTCAAGCTTCAACAGGCTAACAAAGCTGGTTATTCTAGTCCTAAGAAAGGCAAACACACTGGGGTATGTGCAGCCAACAGTGATAAAAATTGTACTGGATAATCGGAATGATAAAGACGAATCTCAACTGAAAATTCTTGACCTTCATCCGTCTGGGGTATCAAAGATGTTGTGGTCCTCATAAGTGCCTTTATCTTCCTCTGTGAAGAGCTTTCACACAAGATGTAAATGATATGTGAACTCACAATAAGAGGCTGCGCGAGGTGATACATTTTTTATGCTGATTTTTTCCTGTTATGGAGTGGAGTTGGAAAAATATTTCTTCAAATGTGGTGAATACCGGCCTTAGTTATTATCGTCCTATTATCGGCTAAGCACAGCAACACGGTATGCCATTTCCTCTCGTCGTGTTGCCCTAAACCGATAGTCTATTTATAAAAGTGGTGCTACATCAGTTTTTCCACGATAACCTCCCAGGAAAACTGACGCCTGCGTGACTCCAGAAGAATAGTCACACTGACCCCAAGAACTTGCGTTCTCGCACCCCCATATTAGCCGTAGAATCACTGAACAATCTGGGACAAGGTCTCTACACAGTGCAAAGGGATAAAAAGGAAACGCGAAATGGTGTTAATTCTGTTAGGAGGCAAATTCACCAAAACAATCTAGTCAGGACTTTGGTGACGGCTGATGAAATCAGTCATCATTGCAAACCAGTCAGGCCTTCGAAAACGGCTGACGAAATCAGATATCAACAAAGCACTGAGGGGCACGTCGGACCAACTAGCAGGAGACGTGATAGTGAGCGTACGTGTCGCGCCAGGACGATACGTGCAGGTGAGCGTGAATGTCGCGCAAGCAGGATATGTGCAAGTGAGCGTGGGTGTCACGCTAGCCCGAGGAACCAGTCAGAGCGCAACGGCTATGGAATTGGCCTTACTTGGTCGCGAAGTGGCCTAAACAAGCGGACAGTGATTCAACAAGTAAATGGCCACATTTGGCCACTATTTCATTCCATTCATTTGTCGAACTGGCAGTTGGCAATACAGCGTGTTTTCCTGCAATCGTGTTCTTCTTGTCTTCGCACAAGTAGCTTTGGTGAAGCCACATAGCAGGGACCTAGGTCTAGCAGTCAAGCCGTAATAGAACGTTTTGACAAGGAAAGGCGCATTATATCAAATTCCTCTGCTGAATTGTCACCGGATACGACTGATGCAGACAGTGAGCATGTGCATTTGATCAACCTGGTAGACGCATGAGGGTGAGCGAAGATTATGGGAAATCAGAACACATCACAGCGGTTACTGTCGCTTAATCGACGTCATCAACGCTGCTGACGAACTTGGTCACGTAGTTAAACTACTAAATCCTGTCAAATGAAGTATTTCTGTGCGTTTTAACTCTTCGACAAGAAAGAACACCAACAACTCACGATACCAATAGTTCTAAATTAAAGGACAATGTTATGGACAACTGGTAAATTTTCCAGAAAGGTCTAGTTACATCCGCTAAGTCTAAACACAATCATGACCAATGTTTGGAAATGCAAGGTGGCAAGCTTCTAGGATCAGTTCCAAAATGAGTACATGAGTAATAATTGATAAAAGCAGTTGAATGTTAACGTTAAACAGCATAACAACGAAGACTATTCTTAAAAGCATGACACAATACGAAACTATACAGCGAAGGGGTTTGTAAAACTTGTGGAAACGCGTGGTTCAGAATGGACGATTCACCAAGAATGGTTGAATAGAGCACTGACAAAAATTCTTTGTGAAAGACGAATGAATCGAATCTTTGAGCAGAATGTTAAACGTAGCCATATCATCCGTAAACTACAACGTCTACGAGATCGATTTGACGTGTCGATCCCCGATGTTCTCGCGGTGCCATGAATCAAACGCTTTGATTAATTCAGCCACAGTGGTCGAAAGTTTTGAGGGGGAAGCAGCAGGGTCACATGTCGGAGCTCGCCAATAAAGACGATAAGCGTGTACAACTCGCAGCTGAAATGAGGATGAAGGCTAACGTGAATTTTTAAGCAGAATAACATTCGTCACGAGTAACTTATGGTGGAATTATAATGCGTAATGAGGATGTGATCCGAACTAACTGTCAGTTTTGTCCAGGATTAACCCACAACTCCTAGCAGTCCATCAAATTCTTGTCGACAGAATGAGGTAACCGGCAACAGATAACAATTGTGTCGGGTATACACAGTGCAACTCAGCAACACTAGATCCAGCAGAAACGTTCGAGAAAAAATATGATAAAGCAGTTGTCGCATACGTATAGAGTTCAGGCTGAATACACTGCTCACATTCCCATTATGCGTATAATGCAGATCATTGATAAAATGAATGCAAAAAATTATGGAGAACCTGTGATACGTTTTCCATCTACATCTGCAAGAATCACAATTCCGATATCATTTTGAAGCACAGGATGACGGATATTGCTTCATTATATACGTATAATTATTTAGCAGTTATGTCCGCTACGCTCCTGTTCTCTTCTTTTTTGGTTATGGCTTGCATTATTTTACGGCTACGTTCCAGTTAGGCATCATCAACAACCACTGATGATATGATACTACTAATCATGATGGTGATGGTATTGCATTTACGGTGCTAATTTTGTCCTAACTTCCCTACTAGAAAAGTGCTAATAGTTTGTCAGATATTGCTTCCGTACGTCATAATCTGCTCGTGTAGTCGCCCACTGTAACGGTGACATCCAACTCGGCCAACCTAATCGATCACAAATGTACATATGTAATGTGATTTCATTTCAAGCAGACCAGTGACCCAATATCAAACGATGAAAATCACAAAGTATACGGGCACGTACGGTTAGCTGCGACTTGTCATAAAAGCACGTAGATTGAGAAGAAGTGCATGTCTGATGTCGCCACCTAGGGGCAAGTGATGGCAGCAGGCTGTAGTCGAAAAAACGGTCATGTAAGCTACCTAGAAGAAAGAGATTTCCATCAGACAGCATACACGTAACTTCGTCTTATTTTCAACTAATAAGCCGAACAAAAACATCCTTGTACACATTGAACGTTAATATCGCCAGAGAACTGGAAAAACTCACAGGCTCCTCATAGACAAATGTTTGTCCAGTTCGCGTGTAGAAGTAGAACTGAGGTGCGTGTGGCGTACTATTAGAGGTGAAACTGGACTTGGCAACCAACAACTCGGCCTTGTCATGGATCATGGATTCGGCTGGTAATCGTGAGAAGATTTCGTCAAGTATTTGCGATGCAGTGTTTTCCGGCTGATCGGAAATGAAAAAGAATCAGTGCTCATAAACAGAATGAACTAGTGTGTCACAACGTACAATGAACCCGGGAAACAGATTTTGTGAAATGGTACGACGCTATGGTACATAAAAGTTGTTTATAACATAGTACGCTGTCATGAAAACGGTGAATTCAAAAGTTAGCTTGTCAGTAGTATACTCTATCCAAGAGGTCTGGCGACCACAACTTCAGTTCCCTGAGCACTGTAAGTGGCAGCATTCACACAGGTTTTGTCGCACTCCATTCAGCGCAAGGAACAAGCGCCCCGCAAGCTGTTCGAAGCAACCAACATCAGATTAATAAGCAACTACAGGTACCGGCCAATCATACACATATTTCATTGTATGTGAATGCAGTGAAGCTGCCAACAGTGCCATTATTTTCTTCCGATGTCGTTCCAAAATCTTTCGTGTTTTCCGATATGCATATAATGCATCACTGATCTTTGTAAAGTCAACCTATTCATCTTTGTGATGGAATTTACAGTAAATAACATTAGAGCTTATTTTGGATAACACAACTAAGCATAAAAAGTTTAGTTCTCTTGTCTATTCAAGTAGTTGCATAAAGTGTCGGTCTTCAAGTGACTGTACACCCATCCTTTTATTACTGTTCACATTACCTTTAAATTCTATAAAATCGGGTTCGCTGTATACCAACAGCTCACCACGTGAAGTGCACGGTTAGTTAGTAAAATCGACTAAACGGGAAAAAAGTGAACACCGCATCAAAACAAACACGACATCGGGCCAACAAAACAAAATGCCTAATCGGGTATCGCAGCTCTGGACAAACATAAAAGCTCTTATAGTTGTCTCACGCTCATGAACTTTGCATGCCGTCCGGCCTTTAGGAGGTTAAATGACAAACATTTTTTGCACACGTGACTCAGCTACGATACACCACATTGGTTAGATGAAAGAAATCCACCTCATGGACAAGCCAGCTTCTAAAAATTTTTCCGCGTGTTATATTGAAAAATCGATAGGCTATTTTAATTCTACTTTGAACTGAGTGTCAGTCTGGATTCTGGCGCCAGCACATTTGAAGTACAATTGATCTTGGATGGTTGCCATCAGTCCACAATCAAACACTCAGTTCTGTTTGACGTTGCTTTGCGGTTGGACACTAAACAGCTTTTTATGCCTTCGGTTTGATCAGTGGTCGGGAATCGGAGTTTGGACTGTGGTAGGAAAAACTGGTTTAGGATTTGTTACAAGGTTTGTTGGGTCAGTTATAGTCACAACATTGGCTACAATATCCAGAATCCACATTTTGAATAGGTTTTGTTAGCTTACAATATAAATATGCCACAAACTTTTATCGTTGTTGGAACTCATCGGGTAGATACTGTCGGACAGTGTTGTGACTTGGTAATAAGGCCTACGAGCGCGTAAACAGACAACGGAATAACGGTTAGTGGAACGATAGATAACGGAACAACGTTCAACGGTTATGAACAACGGATTACGAAGTATGCAAGATTAATACGAATCTTCCCGGCCAACTCAACCACCCAACGCTAACGGATGAACACAGAGAAAGGACAGGCCTCCGGACACAGTCACTTTATGTCACTCAACCCGAAGACAACGCGGTCACAAACTAGACCACATTGAAAGGGTTTGTGACCAATCAGAGAACAGGGACAGAAGTGGACCAGACAAAGATCCAAACAGTACAATGATGTCCCAATTAAAGGACGTGCGTGTGGGCGGGGCGTCAGAATTCGGCACAAAGGTTGAGGACACATGTGACGCGTGAAGTGGCACATGACCGTGCCGACTATGAAGGTCACTACAATCGGCAGAGTTAGACCACTGCGAAGGCAAATAAAACGATATTTTCGGGGAATTGGGTTCTTCCTCGACAGACAGATTCGAACCAATAATCTTCGAATTAACAGCTGAAGCTTCCAGTTGCTGTAACGGTATCAGTCGTATGCCATCATCAGTTGATATATACAGCGCATACAGCGTACAGCGAATAGACTAAACCACAAACTAAACATAAACACTTACGGAAGACAGTCAAGAATAATAGTTTCTGCACAAACAAATTATGCTTGCGATGAATGAACCCCGAAGTAGTAGGTTCGGAATGACTCATTAGCATTCATAGCGTGTGGGTCGAATCGATTAAACGGGATGTCTCACGTGCGACTCAGACCCTCGAATGCACTGACATGTCAGATCGCGTAGATCCTCGGAGTAGGAGATTATTATTATACAACTTGCAATAAAACTACAGGGCATTAGTTTCCGAGCTAATTTTCTTGACATATGTTTCACCGCAGTACTTTTTGCCGTAGTGTTATTCAGAATATTCCGTCGAGCAAAGTGGGTAACTCTCGCCCTCACGGTGTGGGTTTTCGTGATCAGTCGGATAGCTGGTTAGAAACGCCGTCCGCAATGGTAACATTCCGCGGTCAATGGCGTGGTTGTATTCATAACATTTCTCATTATTCTTTCTGACCTAGTTTTGTTCAACTTTATTGATTTTCGTTCATTGTGGTTAATTGTTTCTCCTAGAACATTTCACGTCCGTTTGGTCGTGAACGGCAGTTGAAACCACAGTACCTTCTGATCAAGATCACTACCGTTATAAATAAATGTATGAGTGAATAGATACAATGACTATTAACTGTAAGCAATATTAATTATTCATGACAAACTTGCCATTTATGAGGTGATCCAACTGTGATGAATAGAGACTTCAGCTTGATTCGAATCAGCGACGAGAACTCTGTGCACTGTTCTACATGTGTTTTACCAGCTGAGCACGGAAGCCACACCGGGGCCTGGAGATGTCCCATTAGGACCCCGTTATCAGATAACTCTGCTGTCTATTCGGTGTCCACCAAATCGTCCAGGGGACAGACTGTCCGTATAAGGTAATCTCGAACATGACATCCACCAGCATCACTATTGAGCACCGTGTTGTAAACCCCCTAGAGAATACGCTGATTCGTAGACGGTGTAATAATGCGCTTGATAGAAATCAGATCCTACTTCTCGTAATAATTAACATGGAAAATCTTGATCTCAAAATCAACACGACTATCCTCGTCAACTGCTCCCAAGACAAACCAAAAGACGAGTGTAAAATGCAACTTTGTTCCCCACCAACAACGTGTGCGACAAGGAGGAAATTACAGGGCATTTTTATAATGCATAGCCACCTACGAAGATTCCGAATTCAGAAAGTCGAAGAAGAAATATCACAAATAGTGGTTAAGGTCACTAATCCACCAATGAGCAAAGCGCAATTAACAATGAACATGGGGGAAAATAGCGAAGGTTACCTCTTGATTGTTCACGACATTTCCGCTCAATCTGATTGAATAAATCGTCTTCTCGAGGAAGGAGACGGTTTGGGACGGAAAAAGTGGATTCCCTAACACACTGTAACCACATTATCAAGTTTGATAAAAATGTGTATGTTCATTACTAATCAGTTCGAAACTGACCGTGATGATAGTTCCTCAATGGGAGCCAGCACGATGTATTCCTTCTGGTTTTGTTACACACTACAACACATCGCCATAGGATGTTTCTGACAAGACGTTTATTGGTAGCAAGGCTTATATTATCAAATTCTTCTTTCGAAACATCTTTTACTTCAGCCGATGAACGGTATACTGGCATTTACGTATACGTCCCTCTCAAGATTGCACAGAACCTATTGAAAAAGCTCGAGTTTGTTTTGTATGACTGAGTTATCTTGCAGAAATATGATTCAACGGTCAGTTACAGTCTCTGTTCAACACAACAGTCTATCGTATAATCCGACACACCTGTCTAAGTACCGCAGCCGTTTTTTTCTGAGTGTCAATCTATGGTGGCATGGTTAGAAGTACAGAAGATTCGTAGTGACCAGTGATCGTGCGGCTTCTTTAAGAATCGCGGCTGCAACCGTATTTCCACGCTTGTCTGTTCTGTTCGCGTGATTGCGTGTATGCCTGCGACAGAAATCCTGATGTGAACTCAGTGTCACTATCTCCATTCGTGCAACCAATTGCACGCACAGAACTCTTGCATTTTTCCAAACAACCCATCTACTATTCCGTTCTCTCAAGTCGTTTGATCTCAATCTTTCCGAGCGTTGTTGAATGCACTCGAAGGCTACACACACTTTTCATGTGGCGCCCTTTTAAGTACCGTCGAGTGGGCTGTAACCCACTTCGCGCATCTTCTGTTTTTCTCTTGGCTGCTGCCACTGATCCCAGACTACGCTAGAACAAACTACTTATCATATTTCCAAACGTTACCGGAAATATGCGGTTTTCTTAAACTCTACTGCGTTCTTTTAGTTCGATGCCCGTTAAGACTACGTTTCGAGTGGTCTTTATGAAAGGCTATTGAACAGTTGGTGGACGAGTGTCGAGCGCATACCCACTTGTCCATTACGTCATGATCACCACTGAATCACAGTCTTTGTAGCAGGCGTGGCTACAAATGCCATCGCTCAAAATGATTGCAAAGCAAATATCGAATATTCTACGTAAGTAATTTGTCCTTATAACGTTTTTGCGGCTACTTTTGATATGACCACGTGAAACAGTTACACAAATTTTCCGTCGAATACTGACAGATGTTCTTCTTAGAAATAATCACCAATTACAGTGAAAGGAAAAATACGGCTCTAAGTGAAAGATCGGGAAAAAATCAATTGAGTGAGGATGTCTTCACGGTTTGTTAGTACAGTCGAGATAAAAGAACCGGTAACTATGAGAACAGAGTTCAATTCCGACACATGTTTGCCTATCACAAGCAGTCATAAGAAGCTTATGTGACAAATCAACAAATCGTATTTTTTACCTCGGTCAGAGCGGCCTCGAGCATATATATCCTTTGGAAACGTGCGCTTCAAGTAGGAAGGAATAAACACTTACTTTAATGGACATCAACATCAAGCGATCAGATAGCAACGTGTACCAGACGGTGTAATATAGAACCATTTGATTTATACGTTATCCACATACCGACAGGTTTCTACTTGTCAGGAACAACATTTATTGCTAAATCGGTTATTTCATAGAACACAAATCATAGACCCCATGATGTAGTGGGCTCGAAAACGAGGTTTGCTTAGGATACCTTCACTTTCGATTATAAACTGGTTGTCATACTGGACCTATAACAAAAATACACAAGAAGCGAAGCAAATGCAACTTCCTAAATGAGGGTGAGTTTTGCAAAATACTGTAACCACCGATTCATTTACAATTAAACTGACACGAATACTGACAGAATTGATAGTTGCAGAAGCCTTTTAAAATGAGTAACAGTGTAATTCGAAATGACTCGGCACGACCATCAACTATGGCGTTCAAAGTGAACAAGCTATTGTTCAGTAATGTTGTATGTCAGACTAAACCAGCTTATTGCGTAAGCAACTGCGGTACAGTCTGCAACAGCATGTTGCATATAGCACACGAGCAGCAGTTGTTGCATGTGCATAAGTTTCTGACATAGAGTTTCCGTTTGCTGCAGTGTTGAGCAGGTCTTTTTAATTTTAAGCATGTACTTCGTGTCGCACCTGATTTGTGTGGAAATAATAAAACAGTGAGGAAACAACATACAAAAAAATGGACCGGTGGAAATTAGTAACAAATACCCACTTGATACAAGTTACTTGTGAAGAAACGTTTCCATGGGATCCATGCATAGTCCTAGGTGAGAGAAGAGCCATGGCAAAATGTGATCACTGTAAAAATACCATTTTGGTTAAAACAGGTCACAATTTTGGCTTAGAAGGTGGATAACCGTATACACTGGTTCTCCCCTAGATAACCACCCAATCTATCGACACCTTATTTACGCTTCACGATATATCCTCAAAGAGTTCAAGAATAAACGTCTGCTTAGTATATTGTCTAAAGAACGAGAAAGTTTTATTCGGGACTCCGAGCGGAACTAAGTCTTTTCGTTCTGTTCCCTTACTGCTTGCGGGATGTCTATAGTCGATGATCTTGAAGGTGTACGATAAAGACTAACTAGTGAAATGTTTAAGCTAAAGCTTCAAGCAACAAAAGATAATAAAAACACCTAGCTATAGATGGTAGAGCTTTTGTTTCAACATTACAACATTCTAAATTACTAAGTGTCATCGAGAAAGAAGGGTTATTAGATTTGGCTAAACGACCAGTTGCACGTGAACCAAGTCTCAGTTGCGTTGCATAATAGGTGACGTCTTCGCGAAAGCTTCTCACTTCCCTTCTCCAGGTAGGCATTTGTTTGTCACAATTCTCCATCAGAAAGCAGGATCTTCAGTCCAAATCAACTTGCACAATACACAAATGTAAAGCCATACAGTTCAAACCGAGTAAGCTTGTAAATGCCCAAAGTACGATGGAACATTCGGATCTCTGTGGAAAGCAGAACTTTCCGGTGTATCGGTGAATGCTGGAAGGTTACGCGAATGACATCTGAAAGAAAGCAACAGTCGTTCCGAACACTGACAACGACCACTGCTATTCTGTTGCAACGGTTTCCTGATACATTGTTAGATTCCTATTAATGACTGTCATTCGACGGAAATTGAGTAATCACCTCAAAACAGTCGCAAATCAGTATCTAAAAGTCTGGCAGTTTGGTTTTTGATTTGCCAACAACTCGATCAACTGTCGCACCTTTTCAGATGTCTCAACGCATACAGGGCGTTTTATTAATGGCTCAGAACTCATACACTTAAGAATACATCAGATGAGTGGCTGGCAGTCAAACGAAGAAACTATGAGAAGCAAGCGTCAAGCAGTAATTATTAGTAAAAGACCCAGATCACAACGACTGAGAACAAATGACCCATAGCAGGAAGGAAGTGCACTGAGTACTACTATTTGTCACATGGATGTACAGTTCAAAGGAACTGTGCGATTGTGAAACAGGAATGGCCTTCTGCCATAAAGGTGAACTTCTCGAACAAGCTTCGCCCTATTCCACATACCTGCAACAGTATACAATCACCTATAACCTAAACTATCACCAATAGTCGACACGCATACATAATTAATTTGTGTAAAGAACATGGGGGCAAGGTTACAGAAAGAGATGAAATTATTTTTTTTTGTGCCGAATACAGTTTACATGCGTGGAACGGCAAACGCTTGAACGGAAGCTCCCTGTAGTGACAGATTAGCGAAAGTAAATTTGGACACGCCTGCAATCAAACATGTATATGATAGTCCTTGTCCGAATTACATTTCAAATTAGCAGGTCAATGTGGACTGTAGTCAATTAAACTCTAGTAAAGACTTGCTTAGTAGATTTAGGTCGTCCTCACTGATTTCCAAAAAATTGTTCGTCAAACGCACAAATCCACCATCGTACAGATAAACAGCACGCACACTATTGTGACCTAAGGTTGACCGAAGGTTTACCTGCGAGGTTTACGAATTTCCAAATTTTTCGTGCCGTTCACATTATGAATAGTCTTTATTCAACAAGAAGTGATAACCTATGCATAGACTCGCGTGCAAAATCAAAAGATCACTGGAAAACGGGAATCTTAGGATGTGTTGGTCGCACATCTGGTATCGATAACCATAAAATCCATGAATTGTACCACGTTGACATAAAACAGTGATCTTCTCCAACTTCAGCAGCAAACACGAAGATCACAGATCTACCGCGAAATCATTTCACAGATTTATCACTGGCCTAAAGAACTGATCGAAGACTTTAAAACATTAAGCATCCAGTGTCTGTAAAAGATTCTTCCGAATGTACTAACTGCCGACCAATGAATGGGAACAGTGGAAAAAGATTGAAGAGCTATTGAATATCATCGTAGACGGTCAAATAGAAACTATGATTGAGAAAATGTGTTTGGTGAAACAACTGACTGAATATTTTGTTTGAACAGATCAGGCAAGGTCGAGCAAGACTTTCATTCGCAAAAGGAAGAACACAGGTCGGGACTTCAAGCTTCGTTTGCCTAACAGATGAGTCCAACAGCACGGAGGAAGCAGTTCAGTGAATAGACATATACGAGGAAAGAAAATCATTCACCCTAAACTGTTGTCCTACAGGTTGCCTCAACCAACTTACAAAACAATTCAAATGTTGAAAACGTTTGGACAAAGCCAAAATAAACCAGACCGCCTGCTGCAGACGTGAGATATTACGTGTTGAGATGCTGGACTGAAGATCTGAGGATCTGTAGACGTGAGGAAAACGTGTGGAGTGAATGAAAACGCCCTCAGTAAAAAACGAAAACAGATATGAGAGATTCATCTTAGAAACGCTGACCCTAACCACCCCGTTTCAATCGAGTGGAAGTTGGATGGATCAGTTTGCCTAGCCAGTCTCGAACAATGAGGTACCACACAATGAGTGCAGGTTTCTACGTTCGAACAACAAGGACTGAAAGTAAACAAATAAATCAATTTTGGGAGTTAAACTTTCCATTATCATCATCATCAACAGCAGCAGCATTGACAGCAATACAGAAATGATTGGTACCAACGCTCAACTGCTACATAACTACGGAGAGAGGGAAAAAATCCTGGTTTAAAGATAGAAGACAGCGTACAGATAGAAAGAAAAGCTTGTGAAACTCTCATGCCGAAACTCGAACATCTAAAATCAAGGTAACTACAAACTGTAAATAAACAACGAAGTTGTGGGTAAGGGTAAGATGGCAATCACAAAACAAATTACGTGCGGATTTTGCCACCTCGCGAATCCCACCAACCATCATTTTCCCTAACGGCTCCAGTTACTGGTCAAGCTGGTCATGAGGCTAGAAACTTATGAGATGAACTGGAGTAACAGTTAATAGACTGATAATAACTCCTCTTGCCAAGTCACTGGCTGACCACCTCAAACAATTCGGATGGGACACTAACAAAGAGTGCACGTACCTGACAGAGCGAGATCCTTCCAACCAATCGACAATCAGGAGGTAGCGTCTCAGACAAGAACGGTTCACGAATACCTGTGCAAGTCACCACGGAACGGAGATTGGTTTCGATCCGATCGGCATTAACAGAACTTTTTTGATACGAATCATCGGTGTGTACCTCAAACACACTGTCCACGTAAACATACAACTGACGTGATAGTATACGATAAACAAGCTTGTGTGCCTTCTCCAATGCCTCGGGAATGGGTTGGTCAGGAATGAGCGTGAAAAAACGTTTGTAGTAAATGTCCCACAATAAAGAATCATGCAGTTGCAGGAACGCGTCCAGATCCTCAGGCTCATCACTCTCTAACGCACGTAGACTGATATCACGCAGTTTAAGGACCGGTTCGACCAGATCTAGCAAGTCGTTCGCCATATGCTGAAACGTCGTTAAACATTGCGGAATTGGCATATGTATGAGCCACAAAGTACTGATAGAAATGAGTCAGATGCAATATACAAACTGTAGAATGAAATGCCCACGGGGAAGAATTCAAAGTGAGGATACTGAAATGTCTGAACGTTAAACTTGAGGCAATTACACGGACAGGTTATCTAATTACGACATACAGAATAGAAAATAATCGTGAGGACTAACTGATTGGTAAATGCACACTGCAATGAACAATGATCGGTTTACAATGGCTACTGTACACAGAAAACAGATAAACTAAATCCACTATACAGCACCCTTGGTCATTGTACATTCCATGCAATCAAATGGTTCGGAATTAAACTCTGAACGACAACCAGACAAGAGAATACACAAAACTGCGCTTGATCGATTCGAAACTGAAAAACACCATAATATATCTATAAATGAATGCACGTGGGACATATGTATCGGCGACGCAAATGTCAAACGTGTTTTGGTCACAAGCTTGTTGTGTCGTTTGAATTTACAAGAAGCTTGGAAAACTGTGATTGACGGACTAAACAGGAAACGAGGACAAACAATATGGATACGCGATCATTTAACATTCAGATACACAGGCCAAATCAGCCCAATATGCTCATATGGCCAGGGTCGCGGTTGCAATCCGTGACTGGTATGTGTGAACCCCATTGTAGATGCGCGGCCGTCTGTCCTCCACACACTATCTCCAAACACAATGATTCAAAGTGAACCTCAATCCACATTTTCAGATGCACGGACTCCACAAAACATCGTGCCACATCCAATCTCTCACCGTTCAATCTGTTTATCGTTTCCTATACTTCTCCGTCAGAAAGATTATATGCATGAGATGACTGGATCGAGTTCCCACACTATTATGACAACGATAAAATTGTGCGTGAAGACAATTAAAGGTTACTACGATTATTCGACGGATAACCGAAAAACAAGCTATTTGTTTTTGTTTGTTTCGCCATGACAACTCTGTTTCATATAAATTGTTATGTAATTAGCCTGATATGAATAACCGAAAACAGGCTTGTTCGCTACACCGTTGTTTTCTAAAGACAATTCTCTTCTTCAGCTAGTGGTGATTTTAGTGCAAATTTTTCTACCGAGACACTTGAAACAATCGAGCCTATCGAACCCGGTTAATCAAGAAACACAGTTTTCTTGTCAATCTTACATGGAATGGTAAACAAAGTTTCAACTCCTATCTACGTGTTGTGTGCTAAACCGAACTGAACTTTATGATCGCAGCTAATGAACAAAGCTGAAAAGCTGCCAATGAGGGGTTATTCTCTGGATTGGCTGGTTAACTCACAATGCTAGACAATATCGTCATCGCAGGCTCCAGTAAAGTGAACCAACCGTTCTGTAGGCCCAATTTTATAGCAGCACCCAAATGGCCAATGGTCGACAACTTAGAACTGAAGAGTGAACGTCAGCAGGTGAGATTTCTGATCTTTTGTTTGATCACTGATGAGGTGACACCTTTAATCGACTTACTGAAGCACTGCTCCAGTTTCCGACCAAATCATAGACTTCTCCAGGTTAGTCTGCCTACTAATTAAATTGTGCTTTGGGCGCCAAGTCTCTATTTACTCGAGCGTGTATCGGATCTGTGACCAAATCAAACATTGTCACATTAACCGAGTTCAATTGATGATACAAGAAATACCTGTTCTGACGTTAGTTATCTTTTATTGTGTCTTCTAATAGTTAATCACCGTCAGTGTATCATTATGATTAGTGTTCTTTCGGTTCGACTGACCTGGTGATTGTTACACTGTATGCGACAGAAAGCGTAGGTCACATCTGGTGTTTCTTCTGTGATGCAGTTGTGTTTGAACATCTAGAGAATATAGTTCGATTAATTGTTGTTGGCATGTGAATCTCTGTGATTGTAAATGGCGGTAATAGTCTCGTTGACAGTTTCACCATGTCTGTAATCCGCGGAAAACTGTAGATTGTTGTTCGCTGTACATTTTGGAAAGCAATCAATTATGGGACGAGGTCCTCTGAACGAGTTGCGTATAAATGCAATCGATAGATGATTTTCTTCTACAGTTTGTCTCAAATCAAATGAGTTACCACATGTTCCTGCTCAGGTAAACAGAGTAGCAATGTACCCACGTTAGTGTTGCCCGGTGATAATACGAAAAACTCCAAAGGTTGTCAATGTGGACTGATTCCGTGAAAGCGTTCAATCACTTCAGCGGTTTAAACTGGGACATCGAAAAATGTTGCTTTGTCGCTGGTCTCTGGTTTTCGGACGAACGGTATCTTGGTAAATATAATATTGATGAAGCGATGTGTGTCTTTTAGTCTGGCGACGGCGGTGTCATCCATGTAGCACACTCAAGCCTTTGGTTGTCATTAAGCAATTAGTTTGTGTGCCTTTGAACGGTCGCTTACGTTGACAATCCTAAGAATCGTGACTCTACTTATATATCTTTCGATTGTTTGTATATGTTTCCAATGGATGTGAAGTGAAACAACTTCTTGAAAATTATAACATGTTTGTTTGACTGTGTGTATGATTCTCCAAATAACGTTCCCAGTGGTTGCCCGACAAGCATTATGTCGACTGAGGTAACAAGCGAGTTTAACTTTAAAACAGACCATGATTAACTTTCTTCAACCGTAATTTATCTGATTCTTTTAATATATCGTTCGGATAAATCGGATGAGTAATTTGACCGTGATATAAGACGTTTCGTTCTCTTCTAATCTGCTTCTGATCCCGATTGTAACGAGACGCGACGAGACGGTATTTTAGTCTCGTGATACATGGACAAACAATCAAACTTTCTGGCTTTGTCATACTATGTCTGGTTCTTATTATCTGGCTTTCTTTCTGATCTCCTGTGACTTCAATTTCCAACTTTGTCACTGGACAAGTTTGAAATAATTGACAGACACGTTGCGTAGCAGTTCCTGTGCACAGTGCATATGGTCCGCCAAGCTCATGATAACTGTGGGCTGTCTGTTGTAAGTCAGCAAAATGATGTGTCATCAATGTTGAAGCCCACGCGAAGTTCTATCTCCAGCTTGCTGAATACACCGCCTCCGTTTTCAGATTACTTGGTGGAACGATTCTCCATCCAAAGTTGAACATCCCTCACATGTAATCGCAGACTTCAAAATCGGAAAGAATCTTTAGTAAACCTATTTCGAAAAGCAGCATTAGATTCAAGTTTTGCCCTCAGAGCACGTCAGTAGTGTATATCCTTGCCACGGGCAAGATCAGAACTCCTACCAGGCTTTCACGAGACAACTGTGTTGATAACTGTGACAATGATCCTGTACCAGACATGACCAAATTGTCACATCTGAACACTCAACAACTCTTGTTTGTGTGTGAATGAGAAGGTTGTGATCAAAAGCGAGTAATGTTAAATTTGACTACTCATCATTAGTTATCCCTCTCATATCGTCATGGATCCCGATTGCACTATCAGCCTGACTGAACGTCAGGGACAATCTCGGTGATCGATTATTCACAATTTTTAACCATGTTTCATACACCACTTGTGGTCTATGCATGCTGTGATCGCTTGCGTACATTGGCTCATGAAACTGCTCAATTGAAATGCTCCTGGAGATTGAATAAGTAAATTGGGACAGGTGGCATGTATTACCTATTGCCAGGGCGCGGCAACCAGAAGCTCGTGCTTGTTTAGAACGCAGATTTGTAACGCTAGCAACAAACTCGATTCAGGCCCATCAATGGGAAATATTCGAACATTCACACAAATGCGCTAGTCTAGCTGGATACAAGATTAGTTATCTAGGGTCGGGATTTGTTCAGGATCAATAAGAGCATATCAAAAATCGAACGTTTCAGATAAAAGTATGAACGTAATACACTGATGCTCATGACTTTCGCTTCGGATCATTTGTGAGATAATTGGTCATCATAGTTTCACGCTTGTCGTTTACTTTGACCGTTTACACAGCTCCTCACCGAAGCATTGTGATCACTGCTTGCTATGCATAGTAGGGTGTCCCAAACTCACGTCCAAACCGGTCGTGTTTGGGTCGGTTTTGTCTGGTCTTTTTTTCGATCCACATGTATTCTCATCTCGAAGTCCGTTTAACGTTTCTGTCAAAATCCTAGTCGTTCTCCTGTACGACTAGCCGCTCCCATACCAGTATTCTGTGGGCTTGCAATAGATGTGCATCCTTCAGTGTTCAATTGATAAAATGACTCTTATATGCATGCTAAACCCTCACTCGTTCCCTTGTCGTCCAACTAAGTTGTTTGAGACTTTGTGTTTAGACTTTTTGTGTTTGAACGGACGTTATAAAGGACAGTATTGAGATTAGTAACCACTGATTCAATATGGTGTTTACAATAGTATTTCAACGTGCCGAGTTAACCTTGTTGATTATTCCGGGGCGGAAACGACGCTTGACTCAAGTTTTCGAAGCATTCTCGTTTATGAACTCACTTTTGCAAATAAGCATTTCAGACACATTTGGCTAGATCAAAATTGCTACCTTATGAAGAGGTATGTTACGGTCTCTTAACCTTTGTGTGAAATCGGGAGATTGTTGAGTTGAATTCCACTTACACTACAAAGTGGATTTAATCAGTTTCGAAGAAGTAGATTCTGAGTGACCGTAAATCGCTGCACGACGAAACCGTATCTCAAAATTTTCAAAAGCATTGACAGAAACGGGAAATAGTTCCAACGGCATAACACGAACGTTTACAAGTTCAGAGGACAATGACCTAACAAAAATACTCACTTACAGCAATGCTAGTGACTGTTTTATGTTGATACAATTTTTGATGAAGATGCTGTCTCAATCCGAACGTTCGCAGCACGTTCTCCAGCTCCGTATCTCGAAATGATAAATGCCACTGGGAATCAGTGATCGGGGAAGGATGATTCGACAATCCGTGTGACTGACAGTTTTCCGCCTCTTCCTCCTCCTCCACCTCCGATTGTGCACATTTACGGCGCATGGGATGTGGAGCAGGTCGACAAAAGTGCATGAAGCGTTCCAGATCGATAGTGGCACAACCGTGACCCAGACCAGCATGCAGGCAATCACGTAGCAGATAGTCCCACTTATCAACATCCATTCCGTTTGCATTGTTAGATAAGATCTGAGTGAGCGGAATAGCGGATGTATGTGCAATAAAAAAAAGTCGGTTACCGTTCCGAACTAATAAGGAGATGGTGGGTAACGCACTACAGTCGACCTTTTCACCGAAAGGTTGTTGGAGTCGATCAGACCTAGAAAAGCAGAAGGGTTTAATGCTGACAAAAAACTTGGGATCACCTGTTTAACTTAATTCCGACAGCCTCGTTTAGACATAAGCATGAACTGTTACGTCAGTAATTGTGAACACTTACACAACTCAATGGACTGCCGCCAAACAATTCGTGACCACGGGGAAACAGTTTATCTGGTCAACTTAGTCAACACGTTTCTCATCGAAAGACAGGTATTTCTCAGAATAGCTTTAAACTGAGTGACAGTCTACAAAGGGAGCCCATCACGCAATCAGAAGCATCTGCCGTAGGCTGTTCAGTAAACATGACTCTCCACGAAAACGTGCACAGCAATTCCAGTTACCGGCACTCATAATTCTGGCTTCTACAACCCTTGGAAGTCCGGTGATGGTGTCTGAGGATTCTCGACTAAATCCAACAGTTTGAACAATTAGAAAATCTGCTCACGTGTAATGAGTCAACTTTACAAAACGAGGAGACGAAGTACGTTAGCAGTCAGTTTATCAAGAAAATTACAGACGTTCTGTGCTTGATGCTACAAAGGATTCACGTGCATTCAGTGCCGAGAATAGCAAGAAGTTCCACACAATTAAAGCTCGTGCATCCACGAAAACCCAGTCTTATGTGCCCTAACCACAAACGAATGACCAATCACCAACCAGTAAGAATGTAGAACGAGTCATAGAACTGATCAAACACCTGACCAAGCAATGGAAGCTACTACAGACTAGCTGTGTCATGTAACCACACGAGTGATAAGCCATATTTTCGTTTTGCCAACCCATACGTGACAACGATTCGGCGAGATCAACTAGCCAGCAAACTAAAATTTGTCATTTCATGTAAACCTAATACGACGCATTACAGTCACGTCTGTGTAACAGTGCGGCCAAACGATTTTAGCTAAACGGTAGGCTAGGTTGCACTTTTAGGAAAGTAGAACAAATTCAACGCGCATTGTATACCTCTGTAATCCTGTCCATGCTTAGCGTTGCCTTGTTTATGTTTCTGTCAAAGTGCGTTCAATGAATGAAGCCATTTCCGTCTACCATGAAACTATTCAAAGCGAACTACGCACATACAAACTCTAGAACACGTGACAACCACTTCGTTGCGCTTATGAAGTTCAGTTCTGTACCTCTACCGCTTACCTATCCCATAAGTAGTACGTCAAACTCTACATCTGTGCATTCACGAGTCTGGAATCCTAAACTCTTTCATTCGTAGCTTTGTAGCATACTAGAACGCACGTACATGTGACAGTGAAACATAAACAGGGACAGTTGTAAGCCGAAAACGTGCAAACAAATGTCAAATGACACTGTCGATAGTAGAGTTCACAGCAACAGATTGCAGATGTTTTTAAGGAGCCCTTCCATTCTTCGTTTTAGTATCGAAAACGTTACGCTTATTGCGAATAGCAGCCTCTCACTGACGTCATACTCGTCTGGGAGTGATTTACTACATCATTAGACCCTCCTAACAATGAGTTCTAGTAGAAAACATCAGTACTGCCTAATATGTTCAATGTAAATTAACTCGATTATTCCGGCTTTACAACAGCAACAAAACGAGACGAACTTACCTCATAGATATAGGGCTTTTGCGCAAAGTCAGGCTGCAAAATAACACAAAAATGAACAAGAAAAGACGCTGGACGCATCGATTTTGCAGGAATGTCAAACGAAACAAATTAGAAACGGTTTGCTGACGAGTTAATAATGAAGCTGGGAATCAAGAAACAGGATTGTGCAGGATGTGCAATTGAGAAAGAGTAAATCGGTCTAACTACACATGGACAGACGTAGCAGCAACAACAAGAGACATATTAACTGAGCATATCCATTACAAAAGATGCTTATACCCAGCAGAAATCATTGTCTCAGTGGTAATTTGTTAAAGTGGCAAAATGGAGTGAGCTACTTGATTTGTGAGCAATTCATCTGAAGTCCGTGTATGTCTAGTCCTGAACCTCTCAATTAGGTCTGCAATAACAGCATTATTAGTTGGTGAATTCCTGCATACTAACACAGATCCAAATGCACATAGATATTCTTCGCCTCTCCTAACTTGTACATTTCTAACACATCCAAGAGACAACGTGGCATGTAAGACCTCATGAAGCCTTGGAAATGATATCTCATATTTCAACGGGCAATTAAGATTACATGACATGAACTGTGGCAAAATGACGTGGCAATCTATCGTTACGTTGTAACGGATAAGTCCAGACAGAAGTACCGAGCTTCGAAACAGTCACGGGTTACCGTAAAGCTATAGACATGTTATCTTGACAATAAAGGAATGAGACGTATAGGAAAACGAAAAGACCAACATTCACTGCAGTTTACTAAATGAAGTATCCTGCTGACAGTCTCCACTTTCTGTTAAGTCGGTGCTTCCCAAGAGTTGGTTCGAATGGCAGCAAGGAAAATCTACGAAGTCAGAATGCGTTCTAGGCTCACGTGGGTGTTCAAGGTTAAATTACTGGTTTAGTTAACACCAACTGGTGGGGTCCGTGAGATGTTACGATCGTCCTCTTCAGCAGTCAACCAGAGTGGTCTAAATAAACCAGTGCACGTTTGAACTCTATAAATAATTTTGTCAAACGTTTGACGATCAACCTTAACAACTTATAATTCTACTATGGTTAAAAGCGAAATTGGAGGAAGGGAAGCTGTGCGAATGATTAATATTCGGAAAAATTGTAAGTAAAGAAGTTTGGTAACATGTACAGTGAAACTGTTGGCAGCTTTCATGTTTGGGCTTGGCAAGAACGTAACGAAAGATCATATGCATGTCGGAGTCCAACTCAGAGCACCTCGTTTGGGTCCACAGTGAAGATGTAACTAACAGATGGCAGTTGTGACACTTTTTCAAGTCTCTGAAAAGCGTCGCCATCTGGACGCCGTGGAAGTTAGGTTATTGTGACTGCTTGGCTTTTGCGCCGAACTGTTGATTAGCGACTTTGTGTTATCCGGCATTAGTGTTAGTAAGTCAGTGCTCACTGAAGTACGTGCAGTTCAGTTCCGAGCGCTCATGTCCAGATAATACATCTATCTCTACATTGTAGTCCCATCTCGCCTTATTATATTTCCCTGGATCGTTACTATTTCCTAAACTAACCGTTTCGTGGATATTTTCACTCGTTAATTCTGAGGGTTTTTAGTATACTCCCATGTAAACACGATTCTAATTAACAGCCCCTGTACGCCAAATGGGAAAACTCATATTAGCATGGACATATCCCCATGGAGTACATTCGAGTTGTACAGTCGACGAACACCAGGAAGTGAAAAACCCACCTAATCTACGCAGAGGACTTTGTGAACGGCAGGAATAACCACTGATCATAGCAAAGAATAAGGCGACTCAATACCAGGTGAAGTAAGTTCCCAGTTACCCCTCTAGACGCAGTTCATTTTGACGAAAACCGCCATAATTAATTCGCGAATTTTAGGGAAATAATTTTTAATGGAGAGGCGTGTAAAATTGTCTGCCTTTAAGTATAATGTTGAAACAAACGGAATACATGCGGTAACCTTGTTCTTTTCTTTCGCCCACACAAACAGTCATACATCTTCAGTCTTTACGGATAGCAAATAAAAAAACATACCTCACTGCACTTCGGTGAACCACCTAAAATGAGGCTCTTGACAAGTTCCAGGTCCACTCCAGCTTCTGCAAGGCAATCGCGTAACGTTGAGTTGTTGTGAACAATGCGGTCGAAGATGCGGCAGCTAAGTTTCTCGTGCTTCGTTTAAAATAGGCATGAATGCAAGAACCAAGTGGAAATAGTATTAGGAATCAAATGGAAAAGTAGCCGATCAGGAAGCGTACGAAAACGTATACGATACGAGAATACAACATTGTGAGTGTATTACGAAATGATTTTTGTGACTATAGAAGCTTTAAGATTTACCCTACACAAAATTGCATCCAACTACAAGAAGGGTACGATCTAGGTAGTTCTACAAATTTCAAATGCAATCATGTGGCTGCCCAAGGCACAGTGCTTTGTAGCCAGGCTCATGAACGTTGTGAATTAATTGATTAGGCACGAATGTTACAGATCGGATCGCTGTCAATCTTGACAGTTGTGAACGAATTGAACGGGAATATGACAAAAAGTATCAAAAAAACTTTTAAGGGAGAGATGATAAACGTGCAGCAAATCACTGACTGCGACAAATTGCCCTAAAGATGGAACGTTTTCAAATAACAGGACAGATCGTTGAGTTAGCCCCAACGTAACACGCACCACCGCCTTACCTTGTCCAACAAAACAGTCGAGGCAATCATTGTCATCCGGTTACTGTGAGACATCTTCGAACCACCAGCATGGAGTATCCAGTGTTGCCTTGAGCGTCAGAAACCACCGCTGTGACGAGTACGTAACCCGACTAACACTTTTATCAACTGGGGTATCATTTCATAGGTTCAAACGTTCTCAAATTACAGGCTAAATAATTATGACGTTATCATGCAATCAGCCTACTTGCTACGGGCCAACTAGTGAGGACAAAAATGGTTCAAAACAGAGAGTCAATGTGTGCCTTCTGTGAAGATCGAGTAGATACTCGGACAACGGAGCTAAGTTGATCACAAACATGCACAATAAACCTCGATTTTACTAGTCAAACAGAAGCTTTTACGGTGCTGCGGAAGATAGTTTGACGAATTACTATCTTCATCATTCTCACCGGAAAACTGCAGGGACAACAGAGGTAGGCGGAGCGATTAATACTCTTGACCACCTGCTTGCAAGAACGAAGGTGTAGAAACGATCAGCACAATAAAGCAACAACCTTGTATCCCAAAGAACCTCTACAAGCTCACCTTATCACTGAAACTGTCCAACACGATTTGTTTATCTGTAGATAAAGTGCAGTAGACTTCATCAACAAAAGTCATGAGGCTGATCAGAAGATACTGTGGTTCGGACTGCCGCTCACATCAACAGCGAGATAAAATATCCTAGTGGAAAACGCTACCAAGGAAACTAGAAGCTAATAAGAACACACAGAAGGATCAGAAACAGTATGAATGCAGGTAAGTCATTGACTGCGACACATTGCCACCTCGGATAGCGTTTCTAACCAGCGGTCTGAGTAATCACGAGGACGCCATCCAGGCAAGCGACACCTACCCACTTTGCTCAGTGGAGCAGTCACGGTATACCCATTTCGTGACCACGTTGTTTTTTGACCACCATGTGGTTCACCCAACTGTTGGTGGTCTCAGTGTATAATGCCCGGTACGGTAAAATATCAGATGACATACAGAGCACGTGACCTAACCATCGCAAGCTATGGATCGTGAGTAGCTGACCAATTGATCGCGCACATTCAGTGTTCCGGAATACGCGCCGACGAACTGTCACATTGCTCACCCGATCAGTCTATTTAATGTGGATTACTTGGTAAAGACAACGACGGGGAAACATAGCGAGTCTGTTGACATCTTCGTTGCGAGCAGGCCACTTGTCCGAACCATAGAACAAAACAGAACGTATACAAGCATTATATACCCTTCCTTTCGGCAACAACCGAACGTCCTTTCGACGTCACAGATGACTCAGTTTTGCAAACGCATCTCGTGTCTTTGCTATCCTCACTGATATCTCATCAGAAATATTATAAGCTGACGAGATAGTGTTACCCAAGTGAAACTGCCCACAGTCTCAAGCGGATTGCTTGTAATAAGGAAAGTAGGAGTAGAAACGCCCCAATCTCGAAGCAGCACTTTACATTTTGAAGATGCGAAGCACATTCCATACAAACCAATCCGGTCAATAACCTTGTTCAGTATGGTTCGTATGTCTTCGACAGAGAGGCTAAGTAAGACAATGTCGTCCGCATACTCCAGATCAGTCAACCTAGCTCCAGGAAAAAACTCAACACCAACTCAACACTGGACTCTTCAAGCGCACTTTCCAGAATGTCCTCCGTTTGTTATCATCATAACTGGTTTTCTGTGTTATTAAGAACCAACTGACAAAAGAGCAACCGAGATCATTTCGGAAACAATAAGGGTCACGTGAAGCTTTACGCACGCTCTACATGACGTTCTAGGAATTAATTTGAGGACATGGCTGTTGAAAACCACTGCTACTTTCGAAATAAAATTTGATTCTAGCCACAAAACCATTTAGTCAAACTGATAGCCGTTTACGAATGAATTCATGAAAAAACCCCTATATGGCTATCTGACTGTACAGTAGATATTCAGTGCAGACTTCGAGAATTGAGAGCCCCGGGTTTGAAGCCATATGGCGGTGGATTGTCAGGCCGGGGGTGCGAGTATTTAAACACTCGGCGGAGTATCCCAACGCGAGGGGAGGCACGTCTACAAACCCTGAATGATCGTATAGCGGACAACGGGGGCAATCGGATGGGTCATTGCTCGACCGGATCGGATCAACGGGCGAGACATGGCAGGCAAAATAGAATGGACGATCAAATCGGAGACGCGATTATTCCAACACTCGCGGGAATATCTCAACACTGCCGTGGAATACGATCAAAGCCTATTGTGGATAGATGGAGGACAACACGAGCGACCGGACGAGCCACCGCCCAACGAAATCGGACCAACGGACGAAGAATGGTAGGCGGAAAACTCCCCGATAGACGGCGCCGATCACACACATAAACCGGGCAGAAGTGCACACGACGCGTGTGCGGAAACCTGAGGGTGTTGTTGACTGGAATGATGACTCATAAACGCCAGCGCGCATGTAGCATGCTAACTAGCGTGTTGGACAATAAAGATTGTCTTATTGGACGTCTTTTCGTTACAATATAACATTACAAACATTTAGGTTTAAACCAGCCACAATTTCTGACGAAGGGCTATTTGGAAGGTCTTAAACCCATCCTCCAAATAGCCTCCAGCAGATCTGCACCACAAAATGTTCACTCCAATTGTCAATTGGTCGCGACCACATGGTTCACGGACGCTTCGCTAACGTCCTTGATAAACAGGAAGTGAACGAAACAACGGCTTAACATGTCCTGATTATAAATGCCTTGTCAACCTTTACTATGATCAGTCACTTAAGGTCAACAAAATCTCCACCAGTAAGTAGGTTTCGCACGCTTAAATTAGTCATAAATCTGTGACTAACTGGTTAACACTGATGCACATCTGCCACAGCTCAAAGATAAAAAGAGACGGTAGGAACAAAACTCACAACAAAGCCCCGTGTCCGAATTCAAACAGGCAACATCAAAATGCCTGCAATAGGTCTAAATAAACAATCACGTTAAAGTAACAGAAATGCGGTATCTGTCAGACAGCTTTCTTGCGATTTTCATCGTCCAGTCTACAAACTGTTGTTAAGTTCATAAAACACTAGGTCAAAATATGGAATCGTTTATGTTAGTGAGCTTTTAGTAAAATATCCAACTGTCCCGTCAGTGAACCTCGAAGTTACGATTTCAAATTTCACGGAGGTAGACATTTCTGCGGGACAGCGTATACAGATGTGCAAACATATTACACATTTTACATCACCGTGATGCTTTAAAAGTCCCCACATTCACAACTGCTTGTTTGTCACGTATGCCTGACCTATCCACACTGTTCAGACAGTTAGCACTATAACAGTAGGTTCAACGCAACGAATCGAGAAAAACGTACGCTTCAGAAAATTGATAAGCAGGAAAAACAGTGAACAACATGAGCGGATCAACTGACCGTCACAGACTAACAGCCTTCATGTGGGACAGTCATATGCACACGGAGCTTAAGAGCTTGCATTATTCTGTTGGTAAATTCTTAAAATCTTCGAAACAGGGACATAAGAGGACTTCTCCGTGAAGGCAGTAGATCGCGTACTCCCGCACAGTAATGCATCAAAAGGCGCCTACCTGAATAACTTTTTGAACATGGGATATAAAATGAGCCTTGAACCTGAGAGGAATATAGTTGTGTTAACGTAAGTAGTACGTTTCTAATTAGTCAGAAGTGCAAGATCGGTTTTGTGGTGGTTGCCACTCACCTGATATATTGTTTACCTCGTGAAACTGGAGCTTATGTCCTACAGTGTGAACGGTAGATGTCGAAGTTAGAAGACAATCAAACTGTGTGTTACTTTATTAATCATCACAGACTCAACGGAGTCCCCAGGCTGGCACACATGCTAAAACCACTTGTACACAACTTGCTCTTGTCAAGTGCACTAGCATCACTGTTTCACAGACAAACGACAAGAATAGGTTCAGTTATGCAAATAAGAGGTCGGACTAAAAGATAACTGAACAGGATGGAAATTCAAAATACAGCTAGTTCGTTTAACTTTGAAACGAGCTATGCAAACTCACCGGACCAGGAATGTGAACCGCAACAACAATAGTGATCGACTAATTTCACAAATTTAGACAATTTGAAGGTGAATCTGAAGAGTGAATCCGATTAAAATAAGTTTATTCACCTTATACTTACGAAATTTGATTCCGCCTCTTCTAACGTGCGTCTCCCAGGAATGTGAGAAAGGTCCATGCCCTGTAATGAAAGAGAAACGAGACTTGCTGAAGCCAAACGACAACAGTATTCAAAACCTGAGATCTCACGCTTACCAGTTTGAGTCGGTATCACTTTCTTATCAGGGTCTAACGAACAACTCAACATAACTTAGCACATTCGAGCGTATCGACGTTGTGATACGAAATAATATACGTGAACTCACTAATACATTCAAGCCAGTGTTAACAAGCGTAACGCAACGTCCATATGCTAAATCCGTTATTTGGTCATACAAACTACGGGCACGGCTTACATACTCTTCTGGACTCGTTGGTCTTTACTTGTCTTGCAGAACAGTCATGAAGCCTCCACATGTAAAGCCTGCGGTCTTCACAGTATATCTACCATATGATCAATGATTACAACAAAATGGTAATTAAAAACTTTGATTTGTACAGAATGTGTGTCGATATACTTGACAAAATGACAACTAACACAATAGAAAAACGTAAGTACAACACCATGCTATCACGGAGCCCCCCCTTGCATAGATACGTCGCCTTAACATGTGAAATAAATATGCGCACACATGCCCTCACCTTCGGTGTCCCCGGAAGCTACTCAGCCGACAGCATCGCCGTGATCACGTAGACCACCGAAAATTTGGGGAAGCGTTCTCTTAAGGGAAAACGCACTATAATATAGAACCTGTACTCTATTTTACGGCTTGCACACCTAACTCGTAAGCATGGCTTGCCGGATCTTTTGGACCCATGTTCAATTGCTTATTTCACCCAGAATTGTTGTGAGGCCGCTTCGTTTAAACAACCTAATCCTGTGGTGTCTCCATAGTATGGACACTGCATAAGCATATCAGGTCAAAGTCCAAGGGGAAAAAAATGTACTAATTGGTTCCGATCTTTTCTATATACCGCACAATTGAAGTCTAAGATATTGTAGTAGGTTTGCAGCAAACACGCATACACAAACACATGTAACATACGAGTAAATTTTTTAAACACCATTAATTTAATGGTTGAATGAGGACCACATTACTGCGAACAAATTCTTGACGCTGGTGACCCTGACCGCGTGATCAACATATTGGTCACTGAGTTGCGGGAAACAAGCATACGCGTTTACGACTTCCTCAGCTGTCGAAAGTAAGTCGTAAGCCCAGCCAGCGCCCGTTGATGTAGGTGTCGTGTACAATGTAGAAAAAAAAACAATTATAACATTCGGTCAATAACTGTTTAGTTTTCCCTCTTTGTTTGGTTTTATATTGCGTCTCATTCATGGTGTACACTACCGATAAACAAAGCAATGCATAGTGTACCGAAATGGAATCAGTGGAATGCTACCAAATTAAATCAAGGCAAGTATATGTACCATCAATTAGCGCTACTGAAAAGGAAGCTCGAGTTTAGTGATCTTTTTCGAAAATTCGAACCAAGAACGCATGAAAAGTGTGGTCGAACACAAAAACTGCCATCGAACGCCTGTGCGGTTAAATCCATGATGATCACAGTCCTCGAGTACTCATGATTGAAACTGAGTATCATAACCCGTACTCATGCGATTGATGAGTTGAACGGCAAGGTCGGGACCTGCATATTGTAATCGTTCAGTAAGACGAAATAATGCACCATGGATTAACTCTGTTGACAGCAAAACTCAAGTAGTAGACAGCGTCCACTTTCGGGCAGCGGATTCTCTATCAAAAGCGAAATAGATAAAATAAGTCTAAATAGAACTGATCATTCAGTCAACACTCGCAATACCTATCCAGTTGTTTTAAAGGCTGACCTAAAGCAGTGTGTGGTATGTGCCAACAGCAGCCTTGTCATGTAGGTGTGCGGGCTAACGAATGTTCGTCAAGGTACACGTGACATGTCTGTCCACGGATTACGGAATATCAACACAAACAGCAGTTTTGCATGTAAACCAATTGTACACCTAAAAAAAAGTTTCCGTAATCACAAGCTTACACAAACTGAAGTGAAAACATGTAAGACATAAACATTCATTTCAACGTAATGAACAAATCAGAGAAACAGTTTTTGTTTACATTTGTTGGAAAATTAATTTCACCGAACTATTAACTAGACACAGCATAATGTTGCACACACAAAAAGTGAGAAGGTAAAAAAAATCCATTTCTAAACAATCGGGCGAGAAAATAGGGTTGCTTTTATAAAAATGCGACAATATGTCTGCCTGGGTACTATGAAAAGGCTTCTACTTATTAAGGACAATCCCGCATACACGTCACTATTAAATAAACTAGAAAACTTCTCTATTTGATGAACATCTGAAGTGGAGGGCTAAATTGTCGTGCCGCAATGCCCGCTTGATGTAAACACATTACTACTAAGTGCGGAACGAAGGCGATACAGGAACTTGATAGAAAAATAATTTTATTTCGATAATTTAAAGGTGAGCTTTACGTCCACAGAATTCACTCATTCATAGCGTGCATGGGTTCAAACAGCCGATTCTGTGATTTCGGCTACCGTTTACCTAAGCAGTGATGTGAAATAGCAGAAAAGGATTACCAAACTAAGGAAAACGAAAGCTCAATCAAATAAGATTACCCAAAACTAACATAAAACAGATGAAGTAGAAATGGTGTGAACGCAGAGATTTCACCTACTGCCGCGCTCTACTATCTCGGGTAACGTTTCTGAGCAACGAATTGAGTGACCATAAAATCCCCCAAGGAACGATACTTACGTACTTCACTCAACGGAACGAGCAGAGAATCCACATTTCGCGACCATAGCTTTGCCCGATCACCTTGTGGTTTGACCCAGCTATCGATGGCCTCAGTAAATATTTTCTGACGAGACAAGTCTTCATCTAGCATACGAAGTGCGCGATCAAACCGTCATAGGCTACAAATTTGTATAATCTGTCCAATCGATTGTGCACTTAGTTTGCTTAAATATGGACTAATGAACTGGTTTGTTGTCCACGGTCTTATCCCGCTGGATCGAGACTAATCGACGGATACAACGAAGGTAAAACGCTATAAGTCTGTCGTTATCTTCATCGCTAATACACTACGTTTCCCAGCCGCAGAACATTCGGCAACCAAAGTGCAAGTCTCAACGCCAGGAAGATGAGAGACCAGACGCGAGCATTGGAATCGTGTGTATGCATTATGGAGACGTAGCACCAAGACGGATGACAATGTACTGCTACTCAATATGTGCGGATATACGTCAGTCATTCAACTGAGTGTATGTGTTTGTTGTTTTGTTTTAACATCCCGATCTTTTCCGCTACCTTGGCGTGGTGGTCCGGATTGTGTGCTGTTTTGATCCAGCGGGCTATGTTGAATTGGATATTGGTTCTTCCAGGTTCCACCATGTCAGACTGATCAAACACGAGCAGCCAGACAAAATGCAGTTGAGCTCGCCGTGAATGATGCCGGTGTTATGTTTCGACTCGACGTTTGTTCTTACCTGGTCTGGTTTGATGTGTGATTTGTAATTTTCCTCTGCAGTAGTACTGATCTCAATGTGTGTGCTGAATTAACACGTGTGTGTCTCTCAAGCCTGTGCGTAACTATTGCAATTTGATCGCTGTTCGAGGTCGATGTTGTTGCCATTGTGTGTGTTCATGTGGGTATCATGCGCTGTCTTGCGGTACGGTCTTTCGAACCAAAGGCTTTCCTGTCTAAGTCTGGACGTCCTGGCAGTATCAAAAGCCCACATATTCTAATGCAAGTACAAAATAAACCAAATACCATACTGCATCGGCCATCGCGCAGGATAAACAGGGTCGTCCTATCTGCTGTTTGCGGCAGGTTGGATAGGCGAAAATATGCTACTACCAAACCCTCCTCCATCTCTTGCCCTAATGACTCCGCCAGCACGAATCCTAGAAAAGGCGATGCTCACTTAAGTCTCAATAATACGACGACAACCTGAGACACTCCCGGAGACGCAAGACGCTTTGTGTGGGAACATGGTATGTGCGCACGCTATTGGGTCGATGCAGCACCGCGGGACGGCCAGAGAGCCGACCACACTGAGCACGATGAAACTAAGCCTGTATGGTATCGACGTAGCAGCCTTGAATGAAACAAGGTTTGTACATCAAGGTAAGCTCCGAGAAACAGGTGCTGGGTACATCTTCTACTGGATAGGTTACCCAGCAGACGGTGTTCCGGAGCATGGTGTCTGTTTCTCAGTCGCTGACCGCATCAATACCTTGATGATAAGCGAACCGCACGGCATCAGCTCTCGAATCCTGTCGATGCGCCTGCGACTCGGACGAGGTAAGTGTGCTACATTTGTTCGCGTTTATGGCCCAAATATGCATCACACTAATGATACAAAGGATCAGTTCCATGATCAGCTGTCCGCCACAACCCGGTCGGCGCCGGTAAGTAACCGATTGTTTATCCTGAGTGACCCGAACGCACGCATCGGACGCGACTCGGTATCCTGGCCGGAAGTACTCAGACCTCACAACATTCGTTCAGTCAAAGAGAACGGCGATCGTTTGCCCCATCTGTATGTTACTCGCGAGCTGACTATCACAAACACCCGATTCTAGCTGGATGCGAGCGACACCATAACGTGGACTTACCCACGAGGCGGTCATCACCAGTTACATGACAACGTGATTGTGAGGCAACCCAACATTCGTGGAGTGCGTATCACGCGAGTGGTGCGCGGCGCTGAATGTAGCACTGATCATAGACTGGTCACGATCAAACTGTTTATTCACGTCTGCAAACCCGTTTATTGTAGAACATCTGGACAATGGCAGAAGGTGGATGTCAAACGACTGGACAAGTGTGACACTAGTATTGACTTTCAGCGTGCCGCTGCCGCACGTATGCAAGATGCTCCTGTACCTTGGATATGTGACAGCATCTCAAGGTGCGGATCACGGCAGCAGCCACCGAGACGATCGGTGTGGAACGCAGAAACGTCCGGACTGGCTCGACGGCTATCTCCAATTTGGCAAGAGAGGAGAGTGTAGCGTTTGCCGCTCGCACAATAGACCCGGACAATGAAAACAAGAGAACGACTTTCCGGAATACTCGTCGTCAACTGGCCGAACTTGTTCGCGGAATCAAGAACGACTGGTGGAGGAAGCAAGAGGAGTGGATGCAGAGCTTCACAGACAAACAGCCACACAGGGTGTTCTACGATTCACCTAAGGCAATTTTCGGTCCATCCATCCAATCTACCAAAGCACTGGTTGATGTGGACACCCGCTGTTTGTGCACCCAGTCACGGTACGTCATGAAAGTTTGACGCAAACATTTAGGTAGTCTACTAAAGCGTCCTGTTACCACAACAGGCCATCGAATCTTCATCTGCTCTCCCCCCACCGGATTTGCCAGAGGTGCAGAACTATTAGACAACTGTTCACTGGAAAAGCTGCAGGCAACGACAGACTGCCAGACGGGATCCTGAAGAATGGCGGACCGGTGGTGGAACCCGCTTTGCTCCAGCTGGTTCACTTCATTTGGGAGCACGAAATGATGCCACAATAGTTTGAGGATGCTCTGGTAGTACCATTGTTTAAAGGTGAGGGTAGCAAGCAATGCTCCGATAGCTATCGGGGCATAAATCTGCTGAGCTGTGCAAACAAGGTGCTTGCACGAATTTTCCTGAACCGGCTGAGTGAGAACGTTTTAAAAAGAGATGTTTCCGAGGAGCAGTGTGGACTTCGGGAGAGTTGCAGTACGATCGACCTGGTGTTTGCTTTTGGAGAAGTGTCGGGAACGTAACCAGCTTTTGATTACGTCAGCCGCGTGGCATTGTGGACGGCGCCTGATACGTTTGGATGTCCAGGTAAGTTCGTCAGTTTGCTTCAGATGTTGAATTTGGACATTAAGACGAAGGTACAATCGTGTGGATTGATCTATGATGATTTTAACGTTGTCATTGGTGTGAAACAGGGTTGTGACCTAGCCCCAAGCTAACAGTTGATTTTCAGGATTCAGCGGAGGACGGCGTTGAGGTGGAGTACCGAATGGATGGATGCTTACTGAACAGTCAAGGTTACGGCGCCCCAACCCTATTATATATCTCAACGGTACGCATGCTTCTGTTCGTAGATGACAGCGCGCTGTTCCTACATAGCGAAGACAAACTACACCAGGTGGCGACGGCTTTCGTAACCGCGGCATCCAAGTTTGCATCGGACATCAACACAGGTAAGAGGTTTTCCTTATCTCCGCCTACTCCAGACATAGGCACTATTCCTACATTTGCACCTGAGAATCACATCGACGAAGACGTTGCCAGCAGGTACGTGGACTTCTGTTACTTGGGTAGCAAGCTGTCCATCGATCTGTCCGAGGATCGTCAGTTACAAGTTCATGTGAAAAAGCCTAGTGCTGCTTTCGAACGTCTTGAAAAACATGTCTGGAAGAACCACAGCCTGAAGACGATCACTAAGCTTTGCGTTCATTGCTCAATGGTACAGTCTGTACTGCTGTACGGCAGTGAAACATGGACATTGTTTCAGCGGAACGTGCGCTATCTGACGCGTTCCCATTTGCAATGTCTAAGACACATCTTGGGTATTCGGCGGTCGGACATGGTTTCGAACACTGTGGTATTGCGGCGAGCAGACGTAGACGGAATAGAAGCTATGCTGATATTTAATCAGCTTCGTTGGCTAGGTCACATCCGTAGGATGGGCGATGACCATATTTCGAATCAACTGTCGTAAGGACAGCTAAACTCAGGTAAGCGAGATCATGGTGGTCCAAAGCGGAGATATCGATATATTTTCCGGATAAGTTTTTCGCATTTATTTTAGATGCTGGGAAGACTTGGCGTTCAACTGGACAGTCTGGAGAAATATGATCTGGATGGGCGTCATCAAGTAAAATGAGCAGCAACTGCGAGGTCGTGAAAAGAAGCGCGTGGTACGCAAGGGAACCATTGGTGCCAAGGGTCGTGGTGGCATGACTACATGGCGTTACTATGTGTGCAACCGTAAATGCACTGGCCGTTTGGGATTAGTAGGCCATCAACGTACACATTGTACACCGTCGACGAAGAGGGAACGAGTAAGTTAGGGTCAAGTAGGTCATCTCAGTTATATCCATTATTCTTGTTCATACCAACCAATGACTACCGCCATTTGGACCTCATCTGCTCCCATTTTCAGAAACATGTGTGTCTGTGGCTTCCTACCTTTCCTTGACTTTAGCTTTATTTGTGTGCTGTATGATGAATGTTTTGTTTGTTTTTCTCTAGTCAAACTTTGTATTTTGCTTTCCCTCCATATCCTCTCTAGAGTGCACTATCATATACTTTCAGACTGGAATATTTTTCGCGTTATACATCCATTATTTTTCCCCCAGCTTAGATCTTATCATTGCAATTACTCTCTCTCTCTCTCTCTCTCTCTCTCTGTGTGTGTGTGTGTGTGTGTGTGTGTTAAATTCCTCGAGAGACAGGGACTTCAACTTCCATTGGTTAACCAACATTGTCCGGTTGGACACAAAGGCCCCACTCGCACATTCCTCGGTGTGCTTCCTTCAAGTTTAGACCGGATATGTGGTGTGTGAATGGAACCGCAAGTGGTTCAGCGCAAGCCACTTGCGGCGATGGTTACGCGCAGGCGTCCTTTGTCTTCAGTCACTGTGACAGGCTAATCTGAACAGGATGTCGCCAACCATTTTCCCACACAACTTGTAAGAGATTTCTTGCAGTACATAACTTCACAGGCAAGTGCCCTATGTGATCGCAACAAAACCATTTTTCCAGAGAAAACGGAAGTCTTTACGGTGCTGTAGATGACGCAAGTTGACAAGGACAACGTGTGCATTCTCAATGTTATCTTATCAGCCATAGTATAGGATGACGAGCTACTGCTACTATCTAGTTACGTAAAACAGCCCACGGTCTTAAACGAGCAACACGTAAGAGGGGTGGAGATTGAAATGCCTCAGTGTTTAATTAATATTTCCTAACTTGGAGGTGCAAAGCTCATTTCTTACACAGCAGCCTGATCATTCAACATGTTCAGCATGGTTTGTACAATTTTGACAAAAGGGTCAAGTGGGACAAACACATCACCCTAATTTATGTTGATCAGTTTGGAGTTGGAAATAGGATTTAAGTGTGTCCCTAGAATCCCTTTGCAAAGACAAAACTGTCGTCTTTGTGATTGTTAGACAGAGTTCAGGTACTCTTTTTGAAAACGGTAACAACTGTTGGTATGTCCTAAGCACAACGTACATCTGCAGGCTCCCAAAACCACTGAAAGAGTACTGTCAGTTCCGAAGACAATCTCTCCTCACAATCTTTAAAAAGTGAAGGGAAAAACAGTGGAAAAGAAGCTTCAATAATCTGGGCTCCAGAGCCATTTCTGGCTCCGAATGAAGGACCGTCAGAAACCGCTGGAGTAAAGTTTAAATTGCTCGATCACCTCGAGAGGAGACAGAGTAACTGTCCTGTTAACTCACAACACTGTCCAACAAGTTAAATGATTTTCTTGATTTCAATGTGGATAGAAGTTCTAGCCATGATAACATTGATTGGATGTAACAGGATAATTTTTGTGGCCTCGCTAGGGGGCGATTGAGTCGTTTGTGCATTACTCGTAGGTGAACGTAACTGAGTGTTTACATATCATGATTCAGTCGCACTTAATATGAGATCAATGGCGTAGGGATCAACACAGTTTCTTCATGAAAGCGCGGCCGGAGTTCAAACGATGACCATGGCAAGAAAATGTACCACTAACGAGCTCTAACAAGGACGAAATTCAGGGACAAAAAAATAAACATGACCTCAGTGCCATAACTCTACAAAGAATTGAAGGCCGGTCACCTTTGAACACCGTAACTTTAACACTAGTATCCATTTTTTTAAAAGTCTGAAATGCTAAACTTTCAAACCTGCGCAACTTAAGAAATAATCAAATTCATAAGTTCACTCAGGAAAAATGCCAAGGCTAAACTGTAGCTTCCTCATTTGCGCAACTTGAAAATGATAGGTGAAGATGAGGCGGAAAATTGTTTGTCGTTTCCAGATGTACTCGTAAGTAGTCGGGATGATGGCCCTATTGAAAGTGCTGTTTATAGAGAATCCAGGTGGTTCGGTCAATATCTGAACTTTAGCAGTTTAGTGCCGGTCTATCATAAACGCATATCAGTTAACACACTATTCACACGAGCGAGATGAGTATGTTTTCCGGAGTAATTAGACTTGTTCACGTCCATACTACAGCCTAGTAGTTACTCGGAAAAGGCTCACAAGACGACATAGTAGACCGAAATCGTCATCCGGATAAGTGGTCACTGTGACGTAAAAAAAGATTTACATAGAACAGTCTTTTAAGGATAAGTACAGTATATACTAAACCATGCGAAGACAAAGTAATAAGATTAAATGAACATCCAAAACAATCAGAATCCGTGCGTTGGTTCGGACGCAGAAACCACCTGCATCTTCAATCAACAGAGATTAGCTTGCTGGTGTCACCTCACACTGTGTGTTAGAATCTATAGGTAACTGCAGGGAAAGTTACATAGACAGAACAGAGTGGTGCTCGACCTCCGAAGTGAAGGAACATTTGTCTAACTGGGTGTAGAAGTCAGTGCTACCGGAGAGCAGAAATATAGTTGAAACAAGCAGGCAATCAGTGTTCGTACTCGCTAAACACTTTCGGATCACTAAACAGGTTGTCGACCCAATCTGTACATTCAACGTCATATTACGTCACTCTAATGTAATATTCTTGTAGCTTGTTGAGAAGGTGGTAATTAGTAGACTGAAACCAATCTTGTGTGTTCAGGAGTAACTGTTTACGGAAGTGCCTAAAAATGTTGTATACAGCAAACTTCCTTTCAGTGGTAACATTGTGGTGAAAAAATGGTGAAACGATTGATGCCGCAGTGAAACGTTCATATAATGCAGGCAAGCTTGTTTTGTTCTCACCAATGAGTAGATTGCTTCAGGTCCCAGTCAAACGGTGAGGTCTTACGTATTTTACTAGTAAATGTATCCGCCAATATTTCAGCAGCTGTGAGAAAATCTGCATTGGCAGAACAGAAGAATGATTGGGACAAAGAGTACATCCCATAATGGTCGAGGTAAATCAGCGTACCCGATAGTGAATACCACTCTGTGAAGATGAAATGCCGTCTAATTCTTGTAAAGCCCTTATAAACTAAAAGTCACAGAGCCAACATTTTGCCGCCATTTGCAGTTCTAACGAGTATTCACAATTCACAAATTCTCATGAATACTAAAGCCTTATTTACCAACCTTCGGTAGTCGGGTCTGTGGGCTAAAAAACGACTGATTGTCTATTTTTTATTACCTTGAGTTTGCCGAGTTTAACTCGTGACCCCGATTGACCTACATTTTTAGCCACTTCGTTTGTGATTTATAATTACTGCTTTCATGCTAATCGCAAGATGACAACCGAGGAGTGTGTGCAAAGTTAAATCACACCGTAATTTATGTCCTCTGACTACTCTGTCCAAGTAGCATCTCGAAGTTTTAAATCGATGGCTTTAACTATTGTGACAGTGAAGCAAAAAATGTTGAAGCTATGTCGACTTGATCCGAAAGAAATTAGGAATTAAGACTTAAAGCTCGGTAGATTTGTTTGAACGAAAAACGAACTTCGCTCGTGGGTTCTTTAATTATTCCCGTGTTTGTATATCAGATAAGCGTGTCCGATTGCTTTTCTGCGGGCAATTTCCACCGGTTTCTCAGTTAACGCTGAATAAAGAATAGCGCAAGTCCTGTGACCATTCACACACCTAGATCGTGACAAAGGGCAGCAACTTTTACCGCCATTTGTTCCGCATTGCTCAATTTTGGTCCGGAATAGTTTGAATCACCCTGGATAGCATCCGTCAAACGTTTGGCCATATGATAAGTTCCGATTGAATGTTCGAACCGCGTGTGTTGGCAGCTAGGAAAGACCAAGTAGGCGAGCCCAAGCTGACGTATTTCACGCAGGCGTTGAAATTCCGGTGTGTCCACGATGAGCTGGATCAATGGCTCCAACTCGATCATGCCATGTACAGCATCTTGGACAATCTGCAATGATACCAATATGAATAGAAATGGAGCAGAATAAAAACCGTGCTTTCACAGTTAATGGACAATAGTATGACAAAATAGCAATGATATTACCCCACTATTTGTAGTCTGATAACATTGTAATTAGTTCATTTCTCAATGCAAACGAGACCAAATCAATGAACAAAATGAACAAGTCCTTGGTTCCTTTAATTCATTCGAAAAAATCCCACGTAATCATGAGAAGAAACAGTGACAGCGAACAAGACTTGTTTTCTGTGTTTGATCATCAGGCTAATTACAGAACAATGAATATGAGAAACGATCAGTGGAATCCTATGAAACCGTGCGCCAAATTTCCGAGTATTCCCGAGCGGTGTGTTCATAACTTCTCCTTGAATTTGATTACAACTTTGCTTGGGGCACTACCACTATGACCCAAGTTTTGTTGCCCACATGGCAAAAATAGCTAGCTTGATTTAGGAGTTCAATTCGAAATTTTGTGTGATCAGTCAGTTGCCCCAAATCGATCAACTTTAAACGAAGAAAGACTGAAATCAACATTAACTCGTGCTATCAGTATATTAACTACACACCGCAAGTGAAACAGCTCTTGATCAAGCAGCAATTAGATGCGATGAAGTGTTTACAAAAGAACGAACGTATAATGTTTTCCGGACCGGATAAAGGAACCGTTGTTTTAATGAACAGGATTGAGTACGTTACTAGCTGACAGTTGAAAATTCATGAAGATCAATACGGAGAAAGAGAACGCACAGTTATAGAAAAGACTATATCTAAAACGTTGCATAGAATGATACAGACGGGGACTATTAACCCGGTCACTTTCGAACACATCCGTCCCATTGGAACAATAATCTCTAGGTTATACAATCTGCCCAAAGTGTGCAAACCAGGTTTGTCTTTGAGACCCATTTCAGATGAGTGCAACTCGCCTTATCATGCTCCGGTCAAATGGCTTGCCGGTCTGCTCGAACTCAACAGGTTGGAGCTAGCAAAACAAAATCTTCGGGGCACGTTTAATTTCAATAACGTAATCGAAGATATGAACCTAAACAATCAAAGAATGTTCTCATTTGATGTCGCTTCACTATTTACGAACGTATCTCTACAAGAGATAATGGACTATCTATGCGGTTCTATCGAACGTAACAACAAACACATGGGCACCCCAAAAAATGAACTGAGAGAACTGTTGGTGTTTTGTACAAGTAACGTGCAGTTGCTGTTCAACAATGCAATTTACTAACAGAGAGATGGAGTGGCAACCGGCCCGTCTCTATGTCTCCTGTTAGCTAACGTTTTCGTAAGTAAACTGAAGAATAACCAACGGAGTGCGGTCATTGAACAGTTTACATTTTACAAACGATATGTTGGGGATATTTTTTGTGTTGTCAATGAGAATTCTAACACGAGCAAAAGTACAGTAACTTTTCACTCAGCCCACAACAGTATTAAATTCACCAAGGAGTAAGACAACGGCCAAATAAATCTTTTGGATGTTGGCATAACAAAAAGAGAAAATGTTTCAATCCAGCGAAACGTGTACAAAACATAGACTTGGAGTGGTCAGTACATTCGGTTGGACAGTTTCGTTCCATTAAATCAAAAGTGAAACCTGACGGGCGTTAAAGATCTGCATCTCTGACACTCTACAAGCTGAGCTGCACTTTCTACAAGAGGTTTTCATGCAGAATGGCTACCCAAGGCGTTTCATTCAGAAGGCGATAGAGTTGGAACTTAAGCCATCCTCTGTGAATAAGAAATTTGCGTTTATTGGCTTTTCTTTCAAGGGAGATCCTATGGCTGAAGTTTTCTTAAGAAACCTCAAAAAGTCAGGTTAAATAACCTACATTGCCGCTCAATTGTGCGTGAGTTTCCGTTCAACACCCGTTATCATGTCATAATTCAAAAACAAACTCCCCTGTGTGTACTCATTTGTTTGCTCGTGACAAACATCGTACATTGGCAGTGCCACAAGACGATTGTCTGATAGAGTGCGTGAACATCATTCTGAGTAGTTGAACAGTGGTGAGATTAAAATGGTTTCAAGTGCGATTGTTGCTCATTTGAACGATTCTAATCATTCTGTTAGTAAAAAAGATGTTTTTCACATTGTCTACCGAGTGCCAAGTAGTCGATCAAAAATGGTGAGATTCCGAACTTCGACTGTTGCCGAGGCCATTGATATCCGATTCCGCAACCCTGACCTCTGCGCTCAGAAGAAGTTCGTGCGGACACTTAATCTCCCCTGACTCACAATCAACCAAGCTCACAGCTTGGAACAGTGATCATGTGGGTGATGACAAGCACGTTATCCATAGCCTCTATTGACCGTTTCTCTGACGCACGCTAGTTACTGCTTTCATACCTATTATGTTGTAATTAGCCTGATGAGCAAACACAGAAAACAAGTGTTGCTCGTTACCTTGTCGTTCTAATGGGCAAAACCTGAAAAATATCATGTCCTACACTTTGAGATCAATTTAAATGAAACAGACATTTCGTTTATCCTGATCAGCGAAATGTTAAACGAAATGCTGACAAGTTACACAGATGCCCCATCCTGAATGAATCTAGTTTATTATGCACAAAGAATGTCCGGTTTTATTTCAAAAGTGATAGTCGACGGGATAATGACTGAAAGTTCGGTGGGCCCATTGTTACCTAACGTTTTCATAGCGGAATTGAAACGTGAACCCCAAGTGGTCAATCAGGTCGTCATATATAAATGGTATACAAAAGATATTATGACAGTCGCTGAGAGATAGAATACACTCGGAAGTCGCCCGAGTATGTCCAACCGACTTCATCCAAACATATGTTTCACGCGTGAGTACAAGAACGATAATTCACTGGCGTTTCGTGATGAACTAGTTAATCGAATGACCAGGCGTGCCGTGTACCTAAAATCCACTTGAGTTGAACGATCTCTCAATTTCCTCAGCTTGTCGCCGATGCAGCGTAAAGCCTCTATGGTTCGAACGTTGCACTACGAAAACAACGAAATATGCACATGGGAAATATTTCTGGAAATCTTTAATGGAATGGTGCCACCGACAGCAGACGGCGATGTCATTAATTTGCGCTCACGGTTCAGCTGCACAGGACGGTCTTCACGTGACAAATTGCCATCATTTGTGTTAAAACACTCAACTTATAATGTAGAGTCCGTGAGATGTTAACAACTGCAATGGTCAATTATCACTGTCGGTGCCTCGCGCCCATAAATCAACGTTATCATATAGCCGCTTCTCACCAATTTGTGCTCTCAGATTGTCAGCAAGTACAGTTATGTTCGGGTGATTAGATCGTCTGGCAGGATCAAAGGGGGCATCGTAAAACACAGTCTTAGCAGCATCTGAACTATCGTCCGTTGAAGGATATGCTTTACAGCCTGTGACAATACAAGTTGGGGATGCTAAACTCACCGAAGACTTTTCATCATGTCTATTTATGCCCCTATGGAACGCGATGGTAATTTCAATAAAGACGTAGTTTTTCTGAAGTAAACACCCAATTTTGCAGTGATCTTCTTAGTTGGGTGGACGAACGCTCACTTCAGCTGACTGTCTAGGTGATGAGTTTGGTATAACGTTACCGAGGTCCGATGATGAGTTTGTTGGATTTCTGCATTGAAAGCTGACTATTCTAGGTCACCATCACTTTTAAAATTCACGCGCGTCATTGTTCCACATGAAACCATCCCTTTTCCAATCAGGTCTGCTCGCCGATAGGTGACCTAGCTGACAGCCGTAGATAGTGTGCCTTCATCCAGCATTGCCTATCTTATCGGAACATTTTCTTAGGTGCGGATCATGCGTTTGACCTCTGATGCCTGCGTTTGCTAGGGTTCCGCTAACAAATGAACATTGGGGGGTTAAAAAGTGGATATGTATCAGTTTGCGTCGAGCGATTTCCTTAGTTCAGTCTTCCAGTATTCACAAGATTGGATGATTAGGCCATATACTAGGGATTCCAGCTGAGTGTTTGTCATACGATGCACGTTTTAGTGATACCGTGGCTAGACGACGTAAGGTGCCGGTGATCCCATACTTTCACTGATAAACTGGTGTTCGTTTCCAATGTATAGGCACCTTGGTGTTGAACGTTTCAGGCTAGATAAAGTTACCTTTCAGAAGTTACCTCCTTTCCCATACTTACTTTCCAGCTAGGGATTGCTTTTCCCCTCATGATTGTGCTACTTAAGCATCAGCGTCAATCACTGGTGTATTGCTGCTTTTGATGAGAATGGTTATTGACGGCAGAATATATAACGCCTCAAACCTCATAGTCCATTTTTTGTTTGTGAAGTTGGACCTTTTCCTGCGGATACTTCTCCTAGACTGTCTGTCTAAGGTCACCGGTGCCCTCGATTTGTACGCGTATCAGGAGTGCACCACATAAGCAGTGATACTGTTTGCATGGGTTTTCAGAATCAGTAAGTCAAACATGCCAGCAGGCACGTGGCTCTCGCTACATGGGTTTCAGTGTGCCGGACATGTGAGGAGCAAGTTATCACTTACAAATTCCTACACTGCTCAGAAGGAATAGGTTAAACTGTAAGCGACATTTAAGTGTTCAGTATGTGACGCGAATTCGAAAAATGAAAGCTCTTGTAGAAATGTTTGGTTTCATCGGAGGTTACCAGCTTCCTAGTTGGGCCTCTAGGACGAAGCTACCCCATGATTATGCACCCTTTTGGAAATGACGCGGAATTAAGTTTGACGGAACTCCTGATGTGTGAGCAGTCTTTTTAAGTTTGCTTTCACTTCCGTTGTTGTTCTTGCTCCATTCATCGTGGTGTCTACACCTTTTTCCATACTGGTTTCTCTCTTAGGCAGAAGAATGTATCTTTTGTGTAAAAATCCTTTCGTTTTCGAGCGATAGAATTCCTCCGCTGTATTTTCAGGCTATAGAAGTGATTTATGATTGGTCTAGTGAAGTCACGTTTTGCTGCCTCTTTGATTCCGATTGCACGTATTGGCTGCTGCGATAGAGCGATGCTCGAAAGAACACTTGAGTTGTCAAAGCCGTCAATCTGGGTATAAAGTTCCGCCCAGAGGAGGCAGAGAGCACGAACCAATGAATGTCGTCAATCGTTCTGTGACCTACGAGTGCAGTCAAGTGGCCTCGTAAACACGTTTTAGTATTCCAAAATCAACCAACGGCGACAGACGAAAGGACAGCCGTATCAGTCCCGATGCGCGTAGGCGCATTATTCAAACTTTTGAAAGAGGCGATGATTGGCGCATAGTAGCTCGCCTAAATTGAGTCAATTGCATCAGTTACGAAGCGCAACCCCGTGGAGGACATAAAAGTAAAATTCTCCACGAATCAGAAATCAATATGATACTGGAATGGATCTACACGAAACCGACAGTGATTCGTACATTTTAAAAAATGCGTGAAAAATCAAAATTTGCGAAAAAAGTATCAACAACCACTATCAGTCGATATCTGAATGGGCGGTTTATCACTGTGACAAAGCTGTGCCAAACTCCCGTCAGCATGAACGCCAATGAGAATCAGGCGGTAAAACGGCATTTTGTTCATCGATTACTGGAGTGTTATGCGAGCTCCGAGATTCTTTGCTGGATTGATGAGACGAACTCCAACTTATTTTGTACAAGGTCGATGGGACCTTCTTTGAAAGGAACGAAAGCATGAATTTCTGCCACCAACAGCACAGGCCGAAACTTACATTTGGTCGAAGCAATGACAGAAAGTTCTATAACGACCTGTACAGTGTGAAGGGATGTTTACAACAGTACTGACTGTAGACAAAAGTTTCGTGCTCTGATGAATAACCTGAAGATCGGTGCAGCTGCCAACAACAGTGGCAATCTGTGACAATAACCCTTGCCATACTGATTTGGAAAGCATCTTTTCCGAAGATGTTTATCAAGGAGGGCAGCTGTTGCTATTAACACCTTATTCGCCTATGCCGAATCACATTGAGGACGTCCCTAGCATAGTAAAGGTATGGGTGGGGCAGCAGTTCCGAGTCAACTATGATGCGATGATGGGTGATGATCCTGATTAAGTACTGAGCCAGCAGGAATGGCGTATGTGTATTTTGGAACAAGTAGTTTACTTTGCGACAAAGGTCGTCACGGAGGAACAATGTGCCCATTTTGCCCACCACATTGGACGATTCTGTGTGCGAGCGATGGAAGACAAAGCTATGGGAATACTGTCGTAAACGTCAGGGCTAACACTATATGACTGACTTTCTTATTCGCGTATACAAATGGTTTTGTTGGATAGAAGATGCAAATTTTTTAACCAGATTTGTCGTCACTTCGTCGGGGATAAACGTTTGAATTGTCTGAAGCAAAAATGCAAAGCATTTGCCTCATAACAGCGAGTAGTATGTCTTGGTCTTTTCCAAAGTTCTATTGGGTAGAGGTACTAATCACCGGTGGCTGTGTAATAGTTATATTGGATTGGCATCGCCTAACAACATATTTCGTTCATACACCATCATATACATTGTGGCCAGTCACAGAGTATCTGAACAGTTCGCGAAATAACCTGAAGGTTTCCGGTATCCTTGTCGCATATTGACCAATTTTTCTTTCAGGACGTTCTTCTATGAATATACCCGTGTAAATACAAACGCACAAGCTGAATATCGAGATATTTATGTATTGTGAATATCCTTCAAGTAGTTTCTGCACTCGTTGTACGGATAGATGCAGCTTTAATGCCTCTTCCAACTAGCAGGTACTTAGTAAAATAGTAGAAACCTAACGAACGAGTATTTTTTTATAGATAAAGCCTGCTGACCATTCGATCGTCCAGCTGTGCAGTACAAAGTTGGATTCTCTGCGGGAGTGTTGACGATCGTTTGAGATCTGTTCAGATGCGCAGCCGCCTGACTTAGTTTTTAGTCATATCAATTCGCAAGATATCAAATGTAACTGTCTTGCTTGTACACTTCCTTTGTCATTAGTTTTCACGTACTCGGTAGCAGATAAACTTTCTTCTGGACCCGGCCTGCCGCAATTAGATGTGTGACAAATCTTGTAACCGTTTTTCTATGCAGTATAAAAGCTTAGTCCAGTTCAGTCGATTACCGAGTTGCGGTATTACTGTGGCTAACGACCGTACGTCAATCAAGTGACAAACTTAAATCTGCCCGTTCAGACTTAATAATAACTGTTAGTCCAACTTTCTTACAATTTATGTAATCCTTAAAGCAAACGTGGCGTTCTGTTTTTACTTATTTCCGATAAACGTGATGCAAAACAGAGGCCTTAGAGTTATTTCATCCAAGGTAGTGCTCACCGGTGACAGAATGATAGCTCCATTAAATGGGAGTAAACCGCAATACGTTTGGTTTATTTGGTTTTCACGTCATTTATTCATAATGAGTAGTTAACATCGATATCTGTCACCTGGAGGAGAACCGTAACGAACTGAATCCAGAATAACCACAGGTTAACAAACAGTTGTAAGGAACAAAATACCAAGTCTAGCACAACTGGCTACCACAGCTTCGACAAACATCAAGCATCACGGATTATGACAATGCACCATGTTGGTGGTAACGGCGGCTAAATTCAGGTTGTGACTTGCAAGTGAGATTTCTAAAATTTGGCGGAGATAATCGCTTGCGATTAGCTGCGACAATGTAGCATGTGTCAAACAAAGCAGCACCACCGAAACAAACGGATCAAGTACAGTGAAAACGAATCCTTTCTGAAAGGTCTAAAAGTCCATTCTGATTACAAAATGGAATGATAAATTCCACGCAAGGTAAAGACGATATTTGTATCTCAAACACACCAATATACTTTCTGCAATTTTCATCAGAGTAGTTTCCAGTTCACCGAAAATGTTGCTTTGTAAAAGGCCTAACAAAGTACAATTGTAGGTGACCTTCCCAATTGGCATGGTCATGTACTTCTTCGGTCTTCACGAACGTTCTCCACCAAACCATCTAGGTTTTCGTATCCCTAATGACTGAGCAAATCAAAATGTCTGCAGGTCGCAAAAAAACTACTCGTCCCATAATTTCGGCGATGCACATTCGTCGGAACCGCAGCATATGTTAAGTTGAACGCTAAAATCGATAGTCAAATATCTGAGAAAGGTTAGTGTCTACTTCTATAAGCGATCCCGTTTCGTCTGCGCCGAACAATATCGCTTTTACGGTCATTTTGTTTGCGCGCCTATCATGCTAAAAAGAGATGCGGGTCCGTGACCAAAAGTGAACAAGATTGACAAATGCCGCTCCAAGCTGGGAGATAAAAGTTTTACTGGCAATTCTAATACGTCCAGCACGCTATAACTTTATTTGTCAACATTTATAAATCCAATACGTACACTTATTCACTCCAGCGTCTCAGTAGCACTTTGTAAACTGAAACCGGAAAGCGCGTTATTAAACACATGATAAAGCGAAATATATTATCTAACTTTACTTAAGAAGTTTAACTAGCTTATGGTTAAAGGCCTTAACCATTCGACCACGTATGAGATCCACGTCAACAGCCCTCAAGGGACAGAAAATTTTCAATAGCAGATTTATGGAAAGCAGAATTAAACAAAAGGTTGGGTGAGAATACGTTTGAGGTCAACTGTTCTTGGTGCTCCCGTTGGGACTAAGCCTTGGCTGACGTATGAGAATCCATCCAAGTAAGTTTACATATTTATACAGCTTGCTCAAAAGCAGGCTTTAGAGAACGACATCCGTACTAGGTACGGATGCAAACGAACATATATTAAGCCACCGAAGCATTTAGGTTCCTCGAGTAGAGTAACTGATCAAGCTAAAGATCGGTGGGAATCGGCATGTATGGCTGCTGTATTTCGTGTACCAATGGTTGCGTCCAGTCAGTGAAACCAATCTATGCGAACAAGCATGTGCATGCGCAAGTCGCCCCACAAATGGCCTCGGAATTGGCGTGAATAAGCAGAATGGCAGTCTAACGACGCACGATTCGACATGGGAAGCAGGGCTAGGCTTTAACCAGCAGGAGTGTAGTCAATTGTAGCAGTTCTTAAAGTGGCGAACGTGACAATTACTAGTTTAATGGTGCCTGCTTAAGTGACGCCAGTTTGGGTGAACATGGGCCAAAGTTTCAGGCTGATTTGTCCTCGTATGGAAAGGACAATTAGATGTTTCAACAAGATGCACATTATCGCATAGTTTTTATTATCTAAAAGTTTTAGAAACCTATCAAAAATTGGAAAAATTAAGCAACTTCAGCAGTTAAATGCTGGAGAGTCAAGTACGGTGACGGGTGTAGTTTGTTCCCGCGACCTCAGTGAATACACCAGAAGCCTGAAGAACAATATCAAGTGGGGTGCTCGGAAGTAGAGAACAACAAAGTATAAGGTTCACAGAAATTTTACTGAAAGCAAGTGCCGTCCATATTGTGAAATGCAACATAATTACTTAAAGAGAAAGTGCCATTTTGTCCAAGCGGTTCATAGACGAATCAGTTTTCCATTTAAATAGAATGGTTAAAAACCTGCACTTGGAATATCGCTAATCCTTGATTTTGTGTGTCCGCGCGTAGACATTACGATCAAACACCTTGGCATCAGCAGATACCCTGGCAGCTAGCATGATAGGATCATTTTCTGCTCTTCGAGAAATGACACGGGTGGGAAATTTCTTGGCTTTTAGCTGTGGTTAAGTTTAGGACAGTCTTATAGACAGATGGTGTTAAACCAGGTATTACCGTTGCTAGATTACCTGAGTATTTTTGACAAACTGTAGTTCCAGCATGACGGTGCGCCAGTGTATTAAGTCCGAACGATATGCGGATATCCCGACCCCATTTTCAGCAAGCCTTGAATCGGCTACTAATGTTCAATAGAGGTGTTCTCGATATTTAATTTCAGTTCATTTGGTTTTTGACCCTAGGGCCTACAAAAGAATACCGAGAACGCCTGAACAGTTAAAGCAGGTAATCGTACAGAAATACCGGCAGCCGAAACTAGGTCAGTTCGTCCTCTCTACCAAGGATGCTTTTGCGATTACAGAGTTCTGAACAGTACTTAGAGCGCCTTTTATATATGTGGCTTGACTACTTTTGTCTAACGCGTTGGACCCTATTTTCTGTAGCAAATAGAGATAAATCGTCAGACAACCTAATTTTTCGAGGGAACCTACAGTCCCACTCAGTTACAATGAATTTAACTCTAAGATTTTCTTATAACATTGTTATCAACTGGAGTTAACAGGGTTTTAGTTACTGCATCTCTTCTTTGGATTACTAAGCAACCCAAACAATACTCAACAGACTTATTTGGCTAAATGATTAGGCGTTATTATTTCATCGTGTCTAGTTGGCTGTGGATCTGTTGGTGGTCACCAGGATTGTGTTATAAAAGGTGCGCTGAGCAGTTAACCATCGTCTCTGATCAGTGGAAATATCCAGTTTAACGAGGGAAAGAGACCCTAGTTTAATGACAATAGTCAGTGAACTATACCTTGTTGAAATTGGTTTTCACAACAGAAATACCAATGCTGAGAAACCATAGTGGTGGGTTGCTAAATACGGCCGTACATACCAAAACAGAAAAAGTGGTATAACTTCAGTTAACGCAGAAGTGTGCCAAGGTCAATTTTGAGAGAAAACAGATCGAATGGAAGTATAAGATAACAGATGGAAAACATTGCTGGCAACCTGTTAACAACGAAAGTCTACTGACACTCACAGCTAAACGGAACATGTAGACCATAAAACTAAGGTATTTATCAGCTTGTTGCTTAAGATGGACCAGTCAGCTACTGTCATACATCTTGGAATAAAATCTACATTGAAGATCCGAGGTTGTGCGTACAAGACGACTACCGGCAGCTATTTGGATTCAGTGGCGTGGAGCAAGCCGCTTTCTGCATGACTCACATGCGATGTGAATAGGGATAGTGAAACGGGGTATTGTGTGTTGCAACAAAACTGTCTCGCAGATGCAGGCTCACTGTGACTTGCAATTCTGGTGTGTCTAAAATATAGGTACCCTGAGTTCGGACGTGAGGTTTTGTGCATCAAGCCACGTTTTCCAGGCATCAACGTCAGACCCAAATGCACTGCTGTCGACGATGTAACAGTCTAAGCTACGGTGCACATAATCAACCACCGGACTGCGCGCGCTACCTCCTTACCTCGTAGATGGCTCAACCGGTCTGTAGGTTTTGATAAGCGTTCGCGGTATTACGCCTTTTCTCACTAAAGCTTAGTTACCCAATCTTTCTGTTTTCCGTCCTCTGTTCAAATGTCGGAAAATGCTCGCCCCTCTCACTTTTCTTGAAAGCTTATCTCCCAGAATTTTCCGACTTGGAGCGCCGACACCGAAGGTTTCTGCCTCCACAGCTGTTTCGAAAATGTCACACTGAAAACGACCATTTTTAGCCAGTTTAACTCCAATCCTACGGATTCCAATAGCCTGCGCTAACTGCCGCCGATAACCAGCCCAAGGACTCGACAACCAGAGGTACCTTCGTACACACAAAGGTAGAAGTCGATCAGGCACGCTACCACACTTTAACTGGTCACACAAACTTTTCCTGGTCATTAACTACCTTAACTGTCTGACCTACAAATCCAAACTGCCAACCCACCACTTGATAGTCTAATCTACTGAACTAAATTCGCGTGCGTACGTGAAACTGGAGAAAGTGAACAATGAACGTGGCTATCAATCAAGTTTGGATAGTCCGTTCTTAACTTGGTGAAGGCTTATCATAAATGATACGGTCATGCCAGTGGAGACAGCACTCACAGTAAACGTATTCAATGTAGATGCACTCTTCAAATGAATATCTTCATCCAACATTCATTTTGTCCTATATGTTTTGGAATCGTTTAGTGACAGTAGTATTTTACTGGCGATAAAAAGTCATTCACTAGTGTATGGCCCCACGGACGCCAACGGTTTATCACGAAAATATATAATCTTGAGAGCGCACTTACTACCGACGAAAAACCGATGCCTCTGAAGCGTTACATTATTAGTAGCGTAGCACACAAACTCGACAACTTCGTAAGTAAAATCTGATGGTTGTCCACTCTACAAAAAAATGCATTTACAAAATGTTGCAATGTCATGAGTATTGTGAAGATTCTTTAAGGTGCGACCGCTCTTCGTCTTATAGTGTAGTTTGGAGATAGGGAGGCGATTTATAGCAAAGCGAATATCACAAAACAACAAACTGCCCTTTAACAAGTCCTTCATTAGTAAACTCATTGCTGAACAACGGAATTACATTGCGCGGAACGCTCCGTAAAGATTCCATAGGTTACTACAAGAGATTCCTATAGAAAAACTGGTTGCATGAAGTAGTTTTCTCCTGTAATGTTACCAGCAAATATTTTACTTTGTAATCAGATAAAAGGGAAAAACTCAGTTTCCTTACATTCTACCCTAAGTAAAAGGTCAGATGTAGGACATTCCAGTAAAGGCTAAGTCGATACTGTGGACAACATGCTACGATTACATCTATATCAGTGCTTTTTAAGTCAGTGACCTGTCGCTGTTTGGGGATCATCCTGAATCTCAGTTTCACATCCTTTGATTAACCGGAAAGATGCTGTACGTAGGTAAATCTACAAAAGGTGTCTACTCGTGATTTGGATCGGTCTGTTGTATAGAAAAAACCACTTCCCGGCTTTTTGACACTGTCGTTTGCGGCTAAAAAGTGAACTGCCAGACGATTTACTGTCTTGAATGCGAAAATTAACATGTGATTTTTGTCGTTGTCCATCGTGGCCAAAACTTCAAGTGTACTCTCGAAAGTTGTACAAACGGCTTTGATTTGGTACTGCGTTTCTCATACAGTAAATTTAGCAGGAGTGACTTTTACATGAAAATTATTGCATCAAAATGTTACATGACTTCAATAACAAAGGAGGTTTCAAGTTTAGATTGGTGGTTTTGTCGCTTTCTGGACAAATGGTTCCGAAGACAATGATACTTTGGATTATTTTTTTATTATGAAGAGTTTTGTAATGATATATGATCGTTGTTGTCATCATCATCATCATCAAAACAGCCATGAGCCTGACCAAATTGTACTGTGGTTCGGGCCGCCGGTCACCTCAACAGTGACGTGGAATATCCTAGAAGAAAACGTCACTAAGAAGGTTGAAAATTAATAAAAGCAAACTAAGCGGAAGAACTAGAAATGGTATGGATACAGGTACGCCATTGACTGCGACACATTGCTATCTCGGATAGCATCTCTAACCACCGGTTGAGTGACCACGAGGAACCCATACAGACAGGCGACGCCTACCCACTTCGCTCAATGGAGCAGTCAGGGTCTTCATATTTCGTGACCACGTTATTGGTTGACCACCACGTGGTTTTACTCAATTGTTGGTGGTCTCAGCATGTAATGCCCGGTGAGGTAAACAATCATATGGCATACGGAGAACATGACCCAACCATTTCAAGCTGTGCAACGTAATTAGTTGACCAATTGACCGCGCATCCCGAGCATTCCGGAAAACGCGCCGACGAACTGCCATATTGCTCACGCGATCAGTCCACTTAATATGGGCCAATTGGCGAAAACAACGATGGTCAAACACAACAAGCCTGTTAATATCTTCTTTGTGAACAGGCCACGTTCCCGAACCATAAAGCAAAATGGAACGCACATGGGCATTATATACCTTTCATTTCAGCGACAACCGGACGTCTTTTCGACGTCACAGATGACGCACGCAACGCGTGACTTCGCTATCCTCGCTGATATCTCATCAGCAATATTACAGGCTGACGTGATGGTGCTACCCAAGTATTTGAAATTGTTCACAGTCTCAAACGAATTACCTGCAATAAAGAAAGTAGGAGTGGAAATGTCCCAGTCTTGAAGCAACACTTTGCACTTTGAAGGTGCGAAGCGCATTCCATACAAACCAGTTCGGTCGCTCAACCTGTCCAGCATGGTCTGCATGTTTTCGGCAGAGAGGCTAAGTAAAACAATGTCGTCCGCATACTCCAGATCGGTCAACCTGACGTCAGGAAGAAGCTCAACTCCAAGCCCACTGGATTCGCGAAGGGCACCCTCCAGAATGTCGTCCATGACAAAATTGAACAGGAAGGGGGAAATCGGAGATCCCTGACGGACACCACTAGAAGTGATAAACGCCCGAGACAGTTGTCCACAAACTCTCACCCTGCTTGCAGAGTGAGCATACAGTGATCTCAAGAGATTCACGTATTTCCCTGGTACTCCCTTGCGAAGGAGACAGCTCCAGAGAACGTTACGAGCAACTGAGTCGAAAGCAGCCTTCAGGTCCAAAAAGGCCACGACTGTCGGCTGTTTGTAACAGTGCCGATGTTCCAAGATCCGTCTCAAGGTAAAAAATATGATCAATGCACCCCCGACCGGATCGGAATCCTGCCTGTTCTTCACGTAACTGGCTCTCTCTCTGAGCTTCGTGAGTCGTCGTTGACACTGACATTTTTTGATTTTAACGCCAGTCAGTTAGACGAAGATGAAACGGCCTCTTCTATCTGTTTAGGCAGTAAAACACTGCAGTCTTATTAGTGTTAATCAACAAAACGTTGAGTATCAAGTCAGTTTTATCAATGTGGATGGATTCACTTGAGTCATGCCTCAACCACCACGTTATAAAGTGAGGGTTATCTGGCCAAATTTGGTGGAATGTATAAACAGCGGTACCGTATAAAAGAATTAAATGAGATCAACTTTCTTTTAAATAGGGGTAGCCATCAAGCAGAGCAATAGATTATCTGCCAATTGTACATAAACAGCGAGGTTAATCCGAAAATATTGAAAGCATCAAACTAGTTCATAAACAATGCGGAGCTTCGAAGCGTTGATACAAATCAGTGCACAATATCCGTGTACCTAGAATGAAATGTCTGGCCCGCTGCTGGTTGATTTTCAAATTAACCTCCCTCTACTTGACTAACATCGGTTCGGACACTAGCTTTCCCTTATACATTTCATCAAAAGGAGGAGGAGACACGCCGCCCGCTGCTGACACTGAGATATATTTTCATCAGTTGCTAAAGTAAACCCAGTAAATTTTATGTGAAATACATACAATAATGAAAAGCGAATAGATCAATCAGCTGGCTTCCATTGTTGCGCCCTAATGGCGCAATCAGTTCCATAGTAATGAGGCCGACTGCGCCAGTGTCTTCTGTGCACATAAAACTTACCAAGAATGTCTGATCAACATCGCTTTACTAAACGTTAGAAGTTTCAGGTTGCAGTTAAATGGCGACACCTCGAAGGATTTGACCGGGTCAACTAGGTGACGAGTTACCAGAATGTACTTGGTGATCAATGAAACCACTATCATCCCGCGAAATAGGTTTTCTTTCTGTTTTGATTAACACAGTTTACTCAGTCGTACCTCCTGTGTCAAACCATGCACCGTTAAACTGCTAGCCTGCTCGTTCAAACTAATTCCGAGGTCAGTTAGAGTGACGACTTGCGCATGCACGCGGTTGTTCGCACTGATCGGTTCAGCTGGTCTGACGCAACCAGTGGTTCACGAAATGCAGCAGCCAAACATACTGATTCCCACCGACCTTAAGCCTCGTCAATTCTCCGACTTAGGCAACCAGCCAGCTTCGACGACCCAATGTCCAGCCAGTCGTTTTCATCCCGATAGTGCGTCAGACAGGCAACTTGTCTATTGACAGAAAACGCGGACCATCGGAGGTGGATGTCTATACTGCACGGACCCGCTGACAAGTGGAATTTGCCATGTATGTTCAAGGTAATCAGGTCATGATGTCATATGTGCGCAGTGTATATCCGGTTGCACTCGCACTTATTAAGGTTGTCATTTTCCGAAGCACGCCCTCGTACAAATTATACATAGCAGTTCCAAGATACTAAAGACGCAGTGATGAAGTGAGTGAAATGCACTACTAACGAGGAGAAAGAAGCTTCAATCTATCCACAGGAACTACATATAATGCTGCTCAACACTTGATAAGAAGTGAAAAACTTCCCTATATAATACAGCAGATGAAAAAGCCTACTCTACACCAAAACATGTTTTTAGCCATAACCATACTGTTGTTTCATACGAACGGAATAAAGTTAATAGAGCACACGAGCTCACTTATGTGTCTGTTGACTCAAGACAACAGTATATCGAATATAATGGCCCAATAAGTCAGTTATGATATTTAAATTACGTACTGCCTTCCACCATATTCACTTAGAGGTTAATCTACTGATAATATAAGTTTTTCAAAACCGCAAAGTGAATATTGTCTTATCGTTCACACGGTGTGGGACAGTTAATTGTCAGGTCAGATCAGTTCAGGTTGTGGTGAATAAGTGGGTACGCGTTCAACGCTCGACCACCAACTATCCAGAACGCCGTTTCTGAACAGCAACCGAGCTGTAGTCCCCATCACGTGGTGGGATGTGGAAGCAAATTGTAGTTCCAGCAGGGTTTGAAAACATGATAAGCAGCTGACTGTAACGCAGCTGATTAGCAACGGCAACAATTAAGAGAAGAAAGGAGAAGAATGTGAGGCAGACTCCAGCCCACTCAGCAGCACTCGAAAGCCTTCAATCGAAGGTTCCCAGCAGATTTGTCTGGGTCGCTTCCGAGTGCCGCCGAGTGAGCTGGAATCTGCCTAACGGTCTTCTACCTTCGTCCAACGTACACACGTACGTTAAAGAACACTCGGAGGCTGAAAACGAAATGAAGAATAAAACAACAAATGGGTCTTTAGGTGAAAAGTAAGCATCCACTGCGTGCAACTGGTTGGACGACTGAAAAAGGTGGCATTTGTAGTGATAAGCGATCATGCGGCTTCTCTAAGAATCGCGGCTGCAACCGTGTTTTGACGCTTATCTGTTCTGTATGCATGATTCTGTGTATGCCTGCTACAGAAAGCCTGAAGTGAACTCTGTGCCACTATTTCCATTCGCGCAACCAATTGCACGCACAGAACGCTTGCATTTTTCCAAACGACCCATCTACTATTCCGTTCTCTCACGTCGTTTGATCTCAACCTTCCCGAGCGTTTATCAACGTACTGGAAGGCTACACAAAATTTTCACCTGACACCCTTTTGAGTACCGCCGAGTGGGCTGTAACCCACTTTGCGCTTCTTCTCTTTCTTCTCCTGGTTGCTACCACTGGTCCCAGACTAAGCTAGAACTAACTACTTATCATATTCCCAAACGTTACCGGGGAATATGCGGTCTGTTTTCAAACTCTACCGCGTTCTTTTAGTTCTACGTCCGTTGAGACTACGTTTCGAGTGAGCTTCATGAAAGGCTATTGAACTGTTGGTGGACGAGTGTTGAGCGCACACCCACTTGTCCACTACATACTAAGTTCGCTTCCGACTTCCTGTAGCAAGCATACACAGACGCATACACGAAAAACAG